>APFE030095067.1:0-23237 GCA_000404065.3 Pinus taeda
ATTTTAAGCAATTAAATAATGGCATATTCATTATCTTAGTATTGTATGTTGACGATATGCTTTTAGCAAGCAAAAGCATAGAAGAAATCAACAGGTTGAAAGCTCAGATGGCAAGGACGTTTGACATGAAAGATCTAGGAGTAGCAAGACAGATTTTGGGCATGGAGATTTTCAAAGACAGGAACAATGGTAAGCTATGGCTATCACAACAGAAGTATATTGAGAAAATACTTTTGAGATTTGGTATGAATAATGTGAAGCCTGTGTCAGTCCTTTTAGCTTCCCATTTTAAGCTTTCTTCGAGTTTATGTCCTAATACAGATGAAGAAAAGGATTATATGTCTCGAATTCCATATGCCAATGTAGTAGGGTGTTTAATGTATGCGATGGTTTGTACTCGACCAGATATTTCACATGCAGTTGGGTTTGTCAGCAGGTACATGGAAAATCCGGGTAAAGAATACTGGTCAGCAGTGAAATGGGTGCTTCGGTACTTGAGAGGCACAAGTAGTTATTGTATTTCTTACAATAAGAGTAGTGAAAATGTTTGCGGATATGTTGATTCCAATTTTGCAGGTGATTTGGATAAGAGGAGATCAACTTCAGGGTACGTCTTTACTCTTGCAGGTGGAGTTATTAGCTGGATGTCAAAGCTACAGAATATTGTTGCTTTGTCTACTACTGAAGCAGAATACATTGCTGCTTCTCATGCTTGCAAAGAGGGAGTTTGGTTGAAAGGTTTGCTTGGTGAGTTTGGTAGGTTACAGGATAACATCAGGTTACTTTGTGACAGTCAAAGTGCAATACATTTGGCTAAAAATCCGGCCTATCATAGTAAGTCAAAGCATATTTCAATCAAATATCATTTTGTAAGACAGGTTATCACTGAAAGGGGAGTTTCTCTTGAAAAGGTGCATACAAAGGAGAACTGTGCAGACATGTTCACGAAACCAGTTTTGTTGGAGAAGCTACGCTGGTGTTTGGCTTCTCTTGGCTTGCAAAAAAGATAAAATAATAATAACAGGGCATCAGGCGAATTGTTGTCAAGATGGAGATTGTTGAGATTTTTTGTTTGGAGCAAAATAGGAAAAATCTCAGCTGATGACAACAATAGAAATTCAGTTCCTAGATTAGCTCCAGGTTGTTGGGAGGGAGTTAATGCCTCCTATATTTGATGTGAGTGAATTAATGAGGCTGTTAGATTCTCTATGCTATATCACAGGCAACCATTCGGATGGTTTGCTAAGAGGGTGAGAGTTTTATGAGGTTTTCATTATGTAATCTCCTGTTTGATTAATAAACTCCTGATGCCTATGTTTGGTGGACGTAGCCCAAATTGGTTGGGTGAACCACGTTAAATACTGTGTCATATGTGCTTGATATTCTGCTGTGTGTTTATTTAATTTTACTGTGCATCTGGGACCAACAATCTCCTCCTTCAAGATCGACCTCCCCAATAATTGATTGTCTACGTCAGAAAACATATTCAGCATCTGATTTAAAAAAAATAACCTATAAGCCAAAAATGTTCGACCGCTTTCTTGAAATTGATTCCTAAAAATTTTGATCGCAACTTGTTCCACTTATGGTTGTGTAGACATATATTTACCATCCTCATCCCAAAAAGCCCAAATGCCATTCTTTTCGCTTCTACTTGATGCATGTCTATGAAAAAACGTGGTGTTTTTATTGTTGGCTATCACCCACATGATCCCACTCTTCAATCGCCATTCCTTTTCCGGGTTTCCAACTCCAGTAGTTTCCTCTGGTATGAATCAGAAAAATGTCTTCAGTATCCTTTAGTTCCTTCCCATGCACTTTCTTTTTACCACCCTCCCATGTGCACATAACTAGCTTTAATGTCCTCAATTTATTGCCGAGTCCAACCAAGGCCCCATGCCCCATGTTCTGATTTGTTTCTATAATTAATCTAACAACTATGAACCAATTCTTCAAAGGATTTGTCATTCAACCATGCATGGTTTAATTTAAATAGATAGGCTTTATGACCCTCCAATCCATCCCACGACAGTATAATAGGTTGGTTATCTGAAATGTAAATGGGAAGGATCGATGATCCAATCCCACCAAATGCGCATCCACCAAAAAATGGTCTAAGGAGTTTGTAAATACCTACTGACCCTGAACGACCATTACACCAGCTCAGTGGAATGGGACAATGGGATATATCTCGCAAATTGTATGAATCAACGAGTTCACTAAAATATGAGTCAAATCAATCAATCATTGCTTTTTAGCCCCAAACCTCTTCTGAAGGGAGAGTCATGTCCAAATCTTCGCCACAACCAGTGATTTAAGGTCAATAATCCCACTTTTCTCAATGTGTCCCCAAAATAATTTTCGACCTTTATATGGAGCATATGTATTTATAATCCGTATCCGAGAATTGGAACCATTCACATAGCCAGATAAAATGATACCTGCACATGAAGTATAGGCCTCGAGCGCAATTTCCCTCCGATTCCAAAGAACATCCAAGCCACCAGACAAACCCGACACACTTGCACATAGAAACCAATCGAGACACATTTTTAGTAGAGAATCCCAAGATGATGCTCTCGATACCATAGTCTCCTGTAAAAGTACTACCGACGGACGAAGACTCAGAATGAGATCCGGACTCAGAATGAGATCCTTGAGGGAGCGAGCTTTGTGGGAAGCTCCCAAGCCCCTAATGTTGAAAGAAACTATGATCATGAGGGACCCTGAGCATCGGGCAAATCCCCTCTAAGGACCCGAGAATTGGAGCATTCAGAATTCAATAAATCACCAGAAATAATTCGAGGATCCACATATAGCTGTGACTCTGACTCCTCAAAAAAAATCTATCAGATTACAGTTCTAATCGGACTTCATTTCAGCGCCATCAGACAACAGTTCTAATCTCAGGGCGACCATAACGACTTCAACCCCAGGAGATGTCGACCAGAAAGAACGTTCCCGGTGGCCGGCTGCTGCAATCTTTTATTTTTTGAACAAGTCAAACAAATATGAACACAATTGCAATCTTTGACAACCAATGTTTTTTGAATTCCTTTCGATCCAGTCTTTCAAGTTCATTTGAATAAATATTAATTTTAACGTAGAAGCAGTGAAACTGTGTATCACAAATTAGAATTTCCCACTTCCACTTTTGTGCTGGGTAGTCAAGGTGGTCTGGCTATCCTTTGGGGCGCCTGCTCAGTGAATGTGTATTTCACGATTTCCCACTTTTATAATGAGAAAAAATGTGGTTTGGGTATCATTGGCGGTCTATGTTTCCCTTTGTTGGAATGATTCATTGTACATACATCTCTTCTTGTGAATTGACATTCCAGGGCAGCTGTTATTATATTCAGATATTTTAAATGATAGTATGCTTGATACCACGTTTGCAAATTCCTATGGACTTGCCCTAAGAACATTAATGACAACTATTTAAGTCATCCACAATCTACTTGAGACTATGAGAATTAGTGGAATAATTAATTCTTCCAAAGTTATGACTACCTGAATCTGTGAAGTTCGTCTGGTGGCTTTGGCTCAAATACAGTTGCATAAACCTTTTATGTTATGACCTAATTAGTTTGTCGTTTGAAAATTCGTCATTATTTTTAAGTAACGTTATATATATATAACCAAATTGATCGTGAAATTTATTGATTGATTTATTTTAATTAACACAATAAAATTAAAAAATAATTGTTGATACCATATTATATTTAGCTGAATATTTCTCTAATTATTTGTTGTTAATTTGTATTTACAAATTATAAAAATAAAATATATTTCTGTAAAATTTAAATTTATATAGTTTTTTATCATCAAATTAAAGGTATTGTTATTTATAAAATAATTTGATAGTTTTTTTCCCATGGAAAAAGTCGTAATTTCTATTAATATTAAGAAATTACATTCTGTAGATGCCCGAGCATATGCATATTGAGCCAGGTAGCCTCCCGAAACATGAACAACAACAAAAATATGTACAGTGTGCAGCAATCTCCGCGCAGGGAGTTCATAACAAAACTCAGTAACAGCTATATCCAAAAACAAAAGTAGTTGTTTGTGACAAAAAGATAGCTTGTAATCTCCACGCAGGGAGGCCGCGTGGCTTCCACGAACTGAGCAGAAATTTTAAGAACTACTTAACTGTAAAAAAAAAACTTTCCTGTGTAGCTCGTATAAGCCATTTAGGACTGTATATATAATAGGAGCAGTAACTGATTTGAACCGTAATATGCCAGAAAAGTAAGTAAAGAAAATGGAGTGTGATATAGATGGTTATGTCTCCTGTAGTGCATGTGGGTCTATAAACGGTCTATGGTAAAATTGATGGAAGGTTCCATCAACCTCTTCCTGGATCAACCAATCCTCTTCCTGCATGTGCGCTGCCTCCTTTGATAAGTAGTTTGCCCCTGAGTTGCGCTCCCTGTAAATATGATGACAGACAAAATTGTCAAATGTTGTTGTAAGTCTGAGGGCCTCATCCAATATGTGTCTCAACGAAAAAGCAAAGCAATGAGATGTTTTGTTGAGCCAATTGCAAACAAGTTTGGAATCTCCAAACAGTTGGAGATGAGAGCAGTGTTTCTCAAGGGCAAAGTGAATGAGATGTTTGGCTATGGATAGCTTCGCAAAGTTGTTTGTGCCTCTACCAAGTTTCATTTGGATCTTGAAACAGTGGCCTTCCCTCAGGTAAAGTATGCCCCCCCCTCCACAGCCCTCATCTTGGGCTGAGCCATCAAAATAAGCCCAAGGGTGAGTTTTATCAATGAGTTCGAGATGGATGGTCCTGGGGGAATCTGGGAGGAGTCCTCAGGCAGTAGGTCAAAATCAGCAAGGATACGGGGACCAATGGAGCGCTGAAGGGGGTCCTTATTGTCGAAGATGCCTCGGTTCCTCGTCGTCCAGAAAGCCCAGCACATGAGGAGGGGCAGATTACTGTCTTTTCCCTTGTGCCTTTCTAACCAATCCAACCAGGCCTCCATGATGGATCTCCCTTGCCATCGATGGAGGGAGGGGGAGGAAGCCATAATGAGGTTCCATTGCTCAATGATGATGGGGCAGTGCAGGCATAAGTGTTCCGTGCTTTCCTCACTATTCCTGCAGAGGTGACACCAAAAAGGCTCGTGGAGAGAGCACTTCATCAAGTTTGAGCCAGTGGGGATTTTGTTGAAAAGGATGGTCCAAAAAAGCGTTCGTGTTCTGGGAGCTGCTTTGAGTTTCCATAGAGTTTTCCACCATTGTTGTACCTTCTCTGGCTTGTCATGTTCCATGAGTTTCAGGTAACCTTCCTTGGGTGAGTATCTCCCATTTTTTGCATATGCCCACACTAACTCATCCTCCCCTTCCGTTATCCTAATATGCACTTGTGTGAGAGACTCGTTGAAGTCCTCCCAAGCCTGATGCCGGTGTCCTGGGATGTGGAGGTCGCGGGCCGACTTCTAGGCCTGTTGGAGAAGTGTGGTGTTTTCCTGGTCTGCAATATGGGATAGATGTGAAAGTCCCTGATCCATTAATAGCTCTATCAGCTCAGTAGGGAGCCTGTGGGCATTCCCGCATCCAATCTAGGGATCCACACCTATACAAACTATGTTCCCTTGATGAATTCGCCAGGTTAATCCATCCCGAATAAGGGGGAGGGAGGTTAGGGCTGCTTTCCATATGATGGACTAGCTACCACATGCCCTCTGATCCCTCCGAATCCAGTCCAAGATGTTTTCAGGGGAGATGTACTTTTCATAGACCACTTTGGTCCAAAGGCTGTGTGAGGTTATGAGCTGTCACCCTAGTTTTGTAGCCAACGCTTTGACAAATAGGTCTAATTTTTTAATGCCCCAACCCCCCCATCTCTTTGGCCTAGCAATTGTGTCCCATTTTACCCATGCGAAGAGATTCCCCTGCTTGTTGCCTTTCCAAAGGAAGTTGTTACAGATTTTTTGTAATCTAGTTAGAATTCCCCTGGGAATCCAAGCCAGAGTCATCCAATATACCGATGTCACTTCCAGTATAGCTTTTATGAGAGTGAGTCTACCTGCCAGGGAGAGGTATCTGTTGTACCAAGTATTCAACCTCTTCTCTACCTTCGATATGAGCCAGATCTAGTCTGCAATTTTGTATCCTGAAGGTTTCAGCCGGAAGCCTAAGTATTTTAGCCCGTCCTCCAGTGGCTGTAATGCAAAGGGGAAGCGACGGAGAGTGAAATGAACTTCCAGCTAAGAACAACATGCTGTCGTTAGGGTAGACTTGTGAACGTTGATGATCATGCTTGTTGCCTTCTGGAAAAGTAAAAAAAACACGCTGTAAAGTTGTGGTGTCGCCAATGTTGCCATTCAAGAAAATGAGCACATCGTCCACAAATAGAAGGTGGGTAAGGAAACAATTGTCCATCATTTTTATCCCCACTAATCTGCCCCTTCTGTGTTCTGCCCCGATCGATCTGCTGAGCCCCTCCATGATGAGAAGGAAAATTAGGGGTGAGAGGGGGCACCCCTACCTGAGACCCCTCTCGGCCATGAGAAAAGGAGTGGGAGCTCCATTGAGAAGGATATTGAATGACACATCAGTAATACAACTCATAATCCATTCGATGTACCTGTAGGGGAAGCCCAATTGTGTGAGGAGCAGGTGGATATAGAGCCAGTTTACTCGATCAAAGGCTTTGGACAGGTCCACCTTTAAGATCATTCCTTGTAGGTTCTTGTAGTGTACTGAGTGGAGGAGTTCTTGGGTAGTTCCAATAGCATCGTGAATTTGACGATGCTGAAGAAAAGCAAATTGTTCAGTGGAAATGTGGGCTGAGAGAATTGGATTGATTCTATTAGCCAGGATTTTGGCTATGATCTTGTAGAGGCAGTTGCATAACAAGATGGGCCGAAAATCATTAAAAGAGGCAGGCTTGTCGGATTTGGGAATGAGGGCAATAAAAGAGGATTTGATTGCCGGGGGAATCTTGCCTGAGAGACGACGCTGCTCCACCACCTTGAGGAGGTCCAGACCCAAATATCAAAGAACTCTAGGAAGAATTCAATGGACCAGCCGTCAGGCCCTGGGATCTTGTATCTCTGAAAGCCATGGATGGTGGCCTCAAGCTCCCCCAAAGATACTTCCTTGATCAGCTCCTCCCCGTCCCCTGCATCCACAAATCTGGGGAAGAGATCAAATATTCTCATGATCTCTAGCATGTTGGCTTCCCTCGGGGCCGCATATATGTTTTTAAAGTGTGAGGTGGCCAGAGAGGCAAGCTCTTTGGAGGTACAGACCTGATGCCCTTGATCGTTTTGAAGTTCCGAGATGGTGTTGATGGCTTTCCGCCCATTGGCAAAGCGATGAAATAACGTAGTGTTTTCGTCGCCCTCCTTGAGCCAGATCACTCGGCTTCTTAGGCACTAGCTTGCTTCTCTGTCCTTGAGGATTTGGGTCCTTTGTTTGGTTATTTGTTCATGGAGAGCTTTCTGTTCCAAAGAGAAAAATGTTCCTTCCAACTATGCTTCTAGTTCAGCAATGGCCTTCTCGGCTTGGGTAAGGAGTAAGTCTTCCTGTTCTCTTTTCTTGTGTGCCCAAACTTTGGAAAGGCTCTTTATTTCAAAGAGATTTTTGAAAAAACCTTTTGTTGGGTCCTCCTCCTCGGATATTGGATGTGATTTCCAGAAATATGAGACGAGCTTAATGTAGGAGGGGCTCCCAAAGCCAGGTAGCATTAAATTTGAAAGGGGCTGCGATTTTTGGGCTCCGCTCCCCCACTTCTAGAGAGATTGGCCAATGATCTGAGATACCCCCACTGCCAACCCATTGCTTGGACCGGGGGTGATTGATGTGAAAAGCGTATTTGATAATGAATTAGTCCAGTCTCCTGGCCAGACTTTGGCTACCTGTTCGGTTGTTTTTCCAGGTGTGTTGTATCTTGGCAGAAGGGATGTCAATCCAGTGGTGATCCTCTAGATTATGCACGAAGAGATCAAAGAGTGGGTCTCTTTGTGCCATGTGTCCCTAGGATTCCATGTAGCCTAGGGAGAAGTTCAAGTCCTCGCCTAGGATCACGTTGTCATCTTGGAGGAGAGAAGAGCTAAGGAGCCTTTGCCAATAGGGCTCGCTATTGTGGCAGGGACCATAGACATTGATGATTCTCAACTCATCCTCCAGGTCCTTGGAGTAGATGTCCGCAACCAAATAACCCTCACCCTCCCAGATGTTATTTAGGACAATGGATCTATTATTAAAACCAACTGCAACCCCCCAGAGCATCTCGAGACATCCAGGGCGTGGAAGGTCCAACCCGACAGCCACAAAGAAAGAAGGGGGGTAACCGAGTTCGCCTTGCATAGGGTTTCTTGTAATAGGATAACATCAACCAAATCAGATAGAAGAATTCATTTCATGGCCAACTTTTTGTCGAGGCTAGCCAACCCTCTGCAGTTAAAAGACAAGAGCTTCATGGAGGAGGGTGGGGGAGGGTGTCCTTTGCTCTAAGAACCCTTTCAATTGTTTGATGTTTGCCTTGAACGACTTCAACACCTGCTTGTCCTTTGGCTTTGTGAAGTGAAGATGGTCTCCCTTTTCCCTATTTGGGGGAGAAGAAAGGAGGAGCTACATCCAGACTTATGGCATCCGGCTCTCTCTGCTTAGCTATGGAGTGGGTAGTGTACCTCAACATAGAATTCACCAAGGGGGAAAGAAGTAGGAGGGAGGGGATCGGGGTGGAGGAGAGAGAGCATGAGGCAAAGATGGATGCCAGCGCTTGGAGCGAGCAGGTCAAATAGGCCTGGCTTGTCCGAAAGGGGAGGGGAGGGAGCCCGGGATCGACAGTAGGGTCGGAAGCCCTCAGGGAGGGGGAGGAGGGAATCAAAATTAGGGGAGGCATATGAGAGGAGAGCGATAACAAAGATGAAGAAAGATGAGAAAAAGAGGCATTAGAAGATTGAGACATACCTGAGGAGAAGACCTCGCATTTTGCTGTCTTGGAGCGCGTCAAATGTAGTGAGGGTGGCCTGATGGGGTTCTTGCCTCTTTTCTTCAGCACGGGAGTGGGTGGCACCTCCACAATGTCCGAATTTAAGTTTTTCTCTGCCATCTGAGCCGCTGCAGCTTGAGGCGGGAGGCGCCCGATCACCGGGTCTAGGGCCGGCTCTTGGAGGTTCTGATTATTCTTCTTGAGAAAGGGAAAATCCTTGTAGAGGTGACCCACCTGGTGAAACCTCCTGTAGTCGTAGGGGATGCCTTCGTAAGCCAACAACTATTTCCTCGAGAAAGTTCTCCATTTGATGATGATATTTTCCTGCAGACCACCTCTGGTATGTAAGTGCACAAGGATCCTGGCATAGGCCATCATTCCTGTGGACAAGTATGATTTATCAAAATCCATGAATGTACCCAGTGAGTTCCCAATTCTCCTGAATATGTCCTCTGACCAATACTAAGGGGGCAGTCCCGGAAGTCTAATCTATACCGGTTTGACCCCCACCTATTCAGTCTCCGGGTCAAAGAGTGGCGTCCATATCTTAAGGAGTACTGGTGCTTTTTCGAAGTGCCAAAAAGACAAGAGAACCAAGCTCGTGTGATCGGCCCTCACAAACCGCAGTGCAAACCATCCCCGCACGAAGGTCTGGACGAAAGGGATGTCCGCCAAATGCTATCCACAAATCTCCGTTGCCCAAGATTTCAGTCTGTTTGTGTTGTAGTTCCGGCCTCTGATGCGACCCACCAGAACTCTGTCTGCATAATCCATTGCGTCTCCCAACTATATGTCTTCTTCGAGCCAGAGAATTATGTCCGCTAGCCTAGACTTCAAGCACCTTTATTTCTTTGAGGGTCGGGAGGTCATACGTTTAGGGATAGCAGGGAACCTTTAAAAGGTAACAGCCTGGGGGGGGAGAGGGTTAGGGTTTGGGGGAAAATCGGGGATTGCTTTAGGAAGGGGGGGACCAAAGAGTAACTACCGGAGGGAATAGGGGGAGCCAGGGGAGGGAGGGGTGTTGTCGAGGGGGGAACTTCAAGTAAGGCACCAGGTAGGGATTGATTCGAGAGGCCAGCTGGCTTCAATGGACCTACGATGATCGGTGAGGATTGACAACAGTCTGAGAGAAACCCTAAGGTGGCCAGGGAAGGCACAGCAAAGGGTGCCCAAGAGGAAGGTTCGTCCAGCTGAACAGAAGCAGAGAGAACAGGGTCCGATGACAGATGGAGCTCGTTGAAACTGGCAGATAGATTTTCATTGTGCAGACCTCCCGAAGCTGCAAATGTGGATCGCCAGATGGAGCTTTCCACTAGCGGAGAGTCCAAGTAATCAACCTCATCTAGATCCATTACGACAACTGCTGAGAAGTATAATACCACCTCAGAAAGAGCTAACCGTCATCAAAATCGGCACCGACAGGGATGGTGGTTCAGAACAGTTCGAGGGTGAGAAAAGCAGAGGCAGAAACCCTATACAGGTCTAGCAAGCGGGACATCGATAGGGTAGGAGCAAGAGCCTACCTGTACACAACCCTTCCCTTGACAATAACTGACCTAGGCATTGAAAAATATAGGAGTAAATGAAAAGGAGATAAAAAACCCCAGCGAGAGGAGAGAAGGGTTAAAGGCGAGAACGGGCCCAAGGTACAGGTACCGGGGCGTGTTAGGGGCAGCTGCAGGACCGATGCTGGCCTGCAGAACCCCGTACCTTCAAACCTCATTTTCAAACCATGTCATTCAGGCCTTGTCGATTCGGTGCAGAGCCATCATCCTCTTCCAGCCCTAATCTGATAGTTATTATCAATTGAAGTTTATTTAGAATTTAAATGTATTAATTATTCAATGAATTGCAAATTTTTATTTTTAACATGTTACGTATTAATTTTTCATATTAAATTAATAAAAAAATTATGCATTGATAAATTTAATTCATTTATAATGATGGTGGTTCGTAGAGCTCTCTGTGACGAACCCTAAACTCTATGGCACTTGATATATATTAAACGATGGTGAATTCTAATCTATTCAACACTTGATCCGTTGTGAAAAACACAATATCACCCACAATAAAATAATAAAAACAGATTAAATTTTTTCATGTGCCAATAAAGATCATTGAGGCTATGTCCACACCTTTCCCATGCCAGTAAGGTGCTCAAACATTGCACTGGTGAATTTCATGAAAAGATATCTCTCTTGATAATCATACTGCCACTAACAATTAGAGTTCGCCTATGATTATACCCAGCCATATGGTGGTATCTTGATGGAATTATTTCGATAAATGATATTTGTCTTGGTAGTCATATTGCTATTAATGATTAGAGTGTGTCAATGATTATACTCGGCCATACAGTGCTTCTAGATCTATACACTGGTTCATAGTTCGTTTTCAAGGGTGGATCTCTACGAAAAACCTAATTTTTGTGGTACTTGATATCTATTCATGGGCTTTGTGCCAATACTTGAACAATACACCAACCGTGGGTGATTTTTCTCTTCAAATATCATAGTGGCATAAGTTCTTGTTATCTAGTCCTTCTTTTTCTTGGTATTTCTATTAGTTAAAATTATGAGTACTTTTCCCATATGTCTAAGCCTCCATTTAGCAAAGGGAGGCCAAGAAAAATCACTCTAAAGAGTCTATGTCATTATATTGACTTTTTAGAGAAGCGAAGGGAAGAAAGAGAGAACTTAAAATAGAGTTATCTACAATGCTTAAGGAGCATAAACTCAAATTATATATGATACATAAGCTAGAAATATCCACAAGGCTTGAAAACAACTACAAATCATGAAAATAAAATGTAGCACTAGAGATTGAACTCTAAGGATAAAAAATAGGGGTTAAGAAATAGAACACAAAATACAATCAATTGTTGAAGAAAATGGCACCTTGAAACGAGATTAAAGAGTTAAAAGGAAAACGAAATAATAATTCAGGCCTAAGTAGTACAAACACTAAACTAGATTTCAAACCCATAAAAATGAAGTGAACTAACAAATTGAACTAGATCATGAGCATCATAAAAGAGCCTTGAACCTTATAATGGTTGGTATAAAATAGCAGAATAATGAAGACACATTAGAAATAGTAAAAGATTCAAACAACTTATCTAATGGAGGCTAAAAGGGGACAAAAGATTCACAAGCACAAAAATAGATTGATCTGTGTTAAGGTAAGTTATAATGGTCATCATTTAAATATACTTAGTGAATACCCAGACCTAAAAGGGTTAGGCATATTTCTAAATGAAGATCTTATTCCATGAGACCAAGCTGAAGTAAGGAATGAAATTCAAAAGGTAAAGGAGGAAAGAAAGGTAGAGATGAAATTAAGAGTGATAAATAAGAATTGGAAACAATCTCGATCCTCTTTTGGGACTATGGTGGTTCTCCATGGCATAAAAGTTTGTATGCTAAGTTAGATTCTGAGTTATATCAATCTTATTTTCTTAGTTGAAAATTGGGAGCATGATTAATCTAAGAACCCCCACATATATGGATTCACTATCTAGCTGGCCCAAAACAACAAATCCTTTTATAGGGGTTTTGTAAGAATATCTTTCTCTATAAAAATAATATTCCTTCTCACATGTGGCTTCATAAGATCGAACCCCTCAATTGGTACATTGGAATCAAAATTTATGGCTCTTACACCAATAGGATTTATCTTGTAATTTCTTATTTTGCTTCTATTAAATCTACCTCCTATAAGAAAAAAAACTTGATAAACACTACCCGTTCAATATCTTAGAATAATATATTCATAGTCTAAGGAATTAAGGTAATATCCTCTTTCTAAAGGACTTCAATATTAGAACCAATACTAACCGGGCTACTCTCCTAAGTAATAAATCTCACCCTAATCTCTGTAGCTAGTTGAGGACGTTCACTTAGTTGGTATATTCAAAAGAAATTTTAACGACATAACAAAGAACTTATTTGGTACAGAAATAATCAAAATTTCTAGCTCCAAAGACCTCGTAATTTGTAATGGAATTAATAGGTGGTCAACCTATAGCTAAATGACTTGTATTGATGGGGATGGGAGTATTTTTTGTGTATTATGTGATATCTAATACCCATGTTCTCAAATGAATTGTAAATTCAAAAGAAATTATGAAGACATAACCGAGAACATATTTCGTGCCAAGCTAGTGAAACTTTGTAGTCCCTAACACCTGATAATTTGTAATGGAATTAATAGGTGGTCAACCTCTCGCCAAATCACTTTTATTCATGGGGCTTGTAGTAGTTTTGTGGATTATGCTATATTTGATACCCATTTTCTCAACTATATGGTAAATTTTGAACTCCTAAATGACCACAAGTCGAATTATGACTACATCGCTCTAACCTCAACTCTAAACTTAGTGTGCACACTAGCTACATGCAAGAGAATTGTGAGAGTCAAAGGAAATTTTTCTTTGATATAAGTAATATGGATCTCTTCTTAAAGGATTTAAAAATTGATTTACATTTCTTAACATATATTGATAACATTGATTCCATCTACCACAATTTTACAACAATAATTTCCACCACCATTAACAAGTTCTCTACTAAGTTGCCTTATAAAACAAATAAGATAAATCCCAACCCATGGTATGATAATGAAAGTAAAATTTCTAAGAAATCCATTCGAGATTATCCTAACGAAATCATAAAGCTTGAAAAAAAAATGTACATAGTTCTTATCAAAAAGAAGAAATCATCCTCTATAAATAGGAGACAAGAACATCTTCTTCACCTTTCTAAAGCTAAGCCAAGAAAGTTTTGGATGAATATTGTTGTTCGTAAAACAAAATAAAATAATTCGATCCCCTTAAAGAACTAGGATATATATCTTTAGAATCTTTATGTTTCCCCTAACATCATGCGCACCATCTTGAACATTCCTATAGTGAAGGATATCTTCTCTTTGGAAGACATGGAGTTTGGGATTAAGTGAATTACTAATGGGAAAGCTAGAATTATTTTGTTTTGTTCGTAAGACAAAATAAAATAATTCGATCCCCATAAAGAACTAGGATATATATCTTTAGAATCTTTATGTTTCCCCTAACATCATGCACACCATCTTGAACACTCCTATAGTGGAGGATATCTTCTCTTTGGAAGACATGGAGTTTGGGATTAAGTGAATTACTAATGGGAAAGCTACATATATTGAAGGAATTAGAGAAATTTTGAGGTCTAAAATGGGATTCCTAAGCAATATTATAAAATAATAGTGGAAATAAGAAAATAAGGTTAGATTACGTCATCAAATTTTAGAGGGAAAAAGGAAAAAGCTAATATTTCAAAACATCTTTTCAACTTATCTCCCTACAGTTTTACTCAAATTTTAACCAGGAACACTCATTGGATGTAGAATTTAATTTTTCATCCAAGAAGTGTCCATGTTACATGCTTTCGATGAACCCTTCTACACAAAAAATGAGAAATACATGAAAAAATGTGATTGCAACATTTTTTTCCTTTTATCTAATTTTTCATGTACCAGGGTCCATCAAAAGTATGCAATATTGGTAATGACTAGATAAGGAATTAAATATTGCATCCAATGAGTTCTCCCTCTCGAAATTTGAGTAAATCCATAGGGAGATAAGTTGAAAATACGAGTTGAATTTTTTTTTAATTTTTTAATTTTTTAATCTTTTTAGTTTTATATGCTAAAAAGGGTGAATCATCCCTCATGGTTGACATCATCATCTTGAATCTTATTTGTTCCTATAAATTTTATTTTGGTTGTACATTTTTGTTTTGAGGCCCATTTTTAACCTCAAATTTCTCTAATGTTACCAAATTAAAATTTTCAAAATGGGAAGGTCTATCCACATCCCTCATATACAAAACTCCTCAATTTGGAAGTAAAACAAGGCTTCCCTAAACCTTGGATGTAATCTAAGACCATTATGGCTAGAGACATTTTAGCTAAACTATAAGGTCTTCTTTTGGAAAAGAATATTGACCTTTGGTTAAATCCATAGTAAAAGAGTAGAAGGGAAAATTATATTTAGAAGACATAACTCAAATATAGACCATCTTGTTACACTTAGTATCATTGTAGAGTAGCATCACAATAATAAAAATGATCTTTTATGTTGTTTCGCTGACTTTATAAAGCTTTTAACATGGTTCCCCAAGGTTAGCTATGGAAGAGGCTAGAATAGATAATGGTTCCTCTAGAGTTGAGAGTTATTGTGAATAATATTTACAAGAATGTTATTTCCAAGCTTAGGACCACTGAGGGTTGGTCGGAAGAAATTAAATGCAATAATGTATTAAATCAATGGTTTACCCTATCCCCTACACTTTTTGGCATTTAAATTGATAAACTCGAAGAGTGTTTGAGTTGCAAGATGTGATGTCCCCAGACTCTTTGGTGTGGTCATTACTCTTCTCCTTTATGTTGATGATGTCATTCCTCTAGATGGGAGCCATGATGTTCTTGAAAAGTAGATTTGAATCCTCTAATATGTGTATGATTATTAATAATAAGAAGACTAAGGTCATGACAATTAAATCCATAAAAATCAACTATCATAATTTCATATATGATAATAACTAATTCGAGAAACTTTGTTAATATAATTGTATGGGAATTGACATTCATCATCAACTCAACTAGAATTATAGCATTGAGAAAAGGATAATCGAGTGCCCCTAATCTTATCATTGGTATGAAAACAATTGTAAGTGAACAAATGTTTGGGTATGGAGTAAAAGAAAGTTCTTATTTGAGACTCTTGTCACCCCTATTAGTTCATATGGGTGTAAGTTTTGAGGTCGCAGTATATTTATATAATCATGGAGGAAGATTGATTTGATTCAAAATAAATTTATAACCTACAACCTCATGATTAAAGGAGATACTCCCTACCCTATCCTCTTGATTGAAGCTAGCCCTTGCCTCTTTGAAAGAATGTTTATGGTTAGGCATCTCATGTATAAGAATAAGTTGTACAACATGGAAGCCAAGAGGTTCTCCAAAAATTGATTCAAACTCTAGCCAAACCCCCCACATCTTACTCAAGCGAGGATGACATAAGGATTCCAGTCATGGCTAGACCTTTGGGGATTAAAGGAGGAGATAATATTGGAGAATAAGGATAAAATTAAAATATTATTACTTCCAAATTTAAGGATAAGTTGTGTGATGATAAGTAGTTAGAGGGAAAAATAAAGCTAAGGTATTATAAGGAGGTGATCAACTGCAATCTTGACAACTAGAATTATCTTTCTTACTTGACCAACACTAAGAAGAAATTGAATATTTCCAAGATAAGAACAAATTATGATGAGATCCAAAGTGAAATTGGGAATTTCTCAATTCCTAAAACACCTTGGGATAAAGGATTTTGTAACATTTTCAATACTAAGAGGGTTGAAGATGAAAAACACTTTCTCTTGGATTGTCTAGCTCTTACTCACATCCATTATCATTTTCAAATTCTTTTCCATAATCGTTCACGACTTGTTTATTCAACAAAACTATGGTGATCTAGGAATGCTTCTCTCCCTTCTTTTCGACTATAGAAATAAAATATTAAAGAATCTCAATTAATTTGTTACTTTCTTTTAAGGTCCGATGCACCAAATTGGCCTTAAGAGAAGTTAATCATCATCATCAACAAAGTCTTAGTAAAATTATTATTATTACTAATATAATAATATATTATAATGAGAAAAATACCCTTTCTAAGATTAATATATATAATATATATATATATAATATATATAAAAGCGAACTTTCATATATAACAATTTCAATTCCTTGAGAGAAAATTCATTCTCGACAATAATCGAATCCATTATATGAAAGTTCACATCACTTAGGAAACATGATGTCATTTAAGGAAATTGGATTTCATTTAAGGGAAATTGATCCTATATGGGGAGGAGCCTAATCAATCTTTACAACCATTTGAGATAAATCCAATTAACATATTTTATATTATTAATATAAGAAATTAATTTTATAATACAAATTAAGAATATTTTTAATATAATATACATTTAGGAATATTAATTTTAATGTATTTATAAAAAATATACATACATATATAAATAAAATCATTAGCCTTAAGTCTTGGTTCATTAGTTGATTCCCACTTGTTAAAGCACCTTCTCTTTTTTTATATTTTTTGTGGTTCATTGTACTAGAGATTGATACTAGCTACATCCATGGAAAATCGACCTATGTCTAGTTAAGCCAATTATCTTCATGTAGAAAGGGCTCCCAAGGAGTAAGCATGTCAATATTGGTTGGACTAGAAACTGGGTAAAGGAGATAATAGTGACTCCTCCCTACAACTCAAGTTACACCGACTTGAAAAAACACATTTTCCATTAAAAAGTAACAGGTTCAATTATCTCAAAATCTTTGGAGTCAAACTCTATGTAAAGCCAATAAAAAATATTCCTTAATACAAAAATTTTGTGAACATAATGGTCACCACTATCTATAATCCATGAACTATATTATAATAATAATAATTTAAAAAATAAAAAATAATAATAATAAATTTTATAAAAAAAAATAATACAATTCTAGCATTCGAAATTCTAATAAAAATCATAAGAAACTTAAATTTCTTTTATAGCTTTCGAAATTCAAAATCATTGAAAAAATAGATATAATGTATATATCTAAATAGTATTTCGTATCTAATACACTTTATATTTGATAAAGGTGATTAATAAATTGCATAATATCACAAATTTTAGGATATATCAATTTTAGTATCAAATTAAGTTTCAAAATGTAAATTTATTTATTAATATAATGGTTATTTAATATTCGTTTGTGCATAATGGCGGTTTAACATATTAAATTTGATACCAAACATCATAAATTTTAGAATATTTATACGAAATATATCCTCTAATATTTTATATTCTATATTAAAATTATTAACTTAATTTGATATTGTTTTTTTAATAGAATTATTATATAAATATTATGTCTAGAAAGAATATTCTATAACAAAAATATGTTATTATTATTATTTAATAATTTAAGCACAAAACATAGATTGGCTGAACCCATTAGAAAAATTGCAAATAAAACTTTTAGACTATGTGAGTTGTCATGCTTGGGCTTGCATAAGAATAGTGTTGCTTCCAAGGAATAAGATTTTGTTGCACTTGCTATCGAGGATGTTTGTTTTTTCATCCATTCCAACCATTTTTTCCCCAATTTTACTAGCTTATAACCATTCTCCTATTGAGAATTATGGTGGTTTGTGAGGATGTATCTGTTGATACAGGCTTTAGGCACCCTAGTAAACAAGGGAGTAATGACAGAGACCAAAGATCTTTAATAGCCCTAGTTGTTTGGTGTGGTAATCCTTGATGGGTTTTAAGGCTCCATTAGCCTTAAAATTCCTCCTCTTGTGAAGAAGCTAGGGGAAAACTATTGATTTATGAGTAGCTTGGGAGGTGCTCCAAGCCCTAGGGTTCAAGGTTTGGAGGGAAAGACACCACAAGGGTCACTTGTGGGCATGGAACCCAAGTATGGGGTTTTGCACCAAATAATTTTTTGAGCATTTTTGGGAGCACATTTCTACATGTGATGACATGAGGTGATAGAGGGCAGAAGGACTAATCTAACGCTTTGAGAATCGTCAAATTCTAGGTTGTAGAAGTGGAGAAATGAATTTTTGAAGTTGACAAATAATTATTTGGTATTCAAGACATGTAGGCTTGAAGTAAATTTGTCCAAGAAACATGAGTATTCATCAATTAGTGGAGCCAATCATTTTTGTATAAATAGAGGGTGAAGGAGATTCATTTTAGTAATCCACTTATGCAACACACATAAGGGAGAAGCTCATAGAAGAGGGAGGTTTATCTTTGTTTTGGGCCTCGGTTAGTAAAGGCAAGACAACAAAGGAGGAGAGGGCCAATTCAGGAATTTGAGAGCTGGAAGGAGGGTTGAGTTCCCTTGTTGTAGGGTCGAAACTTCAGGGGTTGTTTTATGGATGTTTCAAGGAAGAAAAGAGGTGAGGTATGATTGTTTTTTAGGGTTTCTAGGGTTTTGTAGAGACCTATGGTAGGCCGCAGGACTAGCCACTCCAAAATAGGGTTGAATGGAGGCTTGAGGGGTTTCCATATGCCCATAACAACAACATATTCAGGAAAGACCTTACCTTGACTAAGCCAAAATTATTTGGAGGTTGTTTTATGGTTTTATGAAGGGTTGTTGTAGCATGAACTTGCCCTAACCAGGGACAGTAATACAACATAATTGTAACAAAATTGAATGTGTCTTGGATCCACATTTTTGGGTCAGTTTTGGATCATCTATTAGAGTAGCCTATTAGTGTCATGTGAAGGATCTTCCATGATGGTAAACTGTCCATCTTAGGAGAATAACTGACAGTGTATTATTGGGCATCTTTGGACTATTGGAGGGTAGCGTCTGGATATCTAAAGTAGCCCTAGACTAGTAGTCTTGAAGTGATGGAGATAGTTGAATATGGGTGAAGTTTGCAGCCTTATGAGTAGCTCTTTGTTCGATGAAAGAGGATACTAAATGGCTGATTGGAGCTTGAGAATTGACCAACCTAGAGAGTTGATTGATGAGCTCATGTACATGCAATAGAAGTGATTTGTAGCAATGTTAGGTGGCAACCCCCCTGGAGTCTCGAGGTGTTGTTCTTTGAAGGACTAAGGGGAAGCTAGTGAGAAGTATGGAAGGTAAGGATCGATAGGAAAAGATACATTGTTGAGTCTGTGCAACATGTTTGTCATTTCATCTTGTATACCATATATTATTGTATTATTCAGATTGGTTTAATATAGCAAATATTGAGTTGTATGTTATTGTACAATATTTGTTAAAGATTGTGTATACTTGTGTTTATGTGATTTACTGATTTATATTTTCCACTGTGCAAAGTAGTTCTTGTTGACATTTTTTGTTTGGTAGCATCAACAATTTTAAGTTTCTAACCTAGACCCAAGATCCTAGAAATTCAACATGGTATCAGAGCATGTATTAACTACTTTGGATGTAAGTAAATCATAGTTGCGCACAACAAAGTACAACGTGAGAGGGAGCTGGTCACATTGTAAGTGAAGGGTTCATTACAATTTGGAAGTTGTAGGTAAGTCTCCGGTATGAGGACAGGTTGGAGGCATTTTCCAACTATAGTTAATTGAAGGAAATGATCAAGTTGGTCTTACAGGTCAATAGCATCTGGGAGTTCATCGAGAAAGCCATCAAGATGTCAATGGACCCAAAGGAGTTTGAAGTGTACGACAACGATATTAATCATCCTATATGGTGTGAAGTATGCCCTAATACCTCATTTGTCTGGGAAGAACACCACAGATGAGATGTGGATGGCTCTTCAAAATTTGTTCCAAAATAGGAATGAAAACAAGGTATTGGTAGTAGAGGATAAGTTGAAGTCCGCTAAGATGATAAAGGGTGAAGGTGTGACTTCGTATTTGAAAATATTATCTCAGGTCAAAGATGAGGTTATTGCAATCGATGTGACTATTTCAGATGCAGATATGGTGAGTGTTTCTTTGAAAGTGTTCGCCAAGGAATGGAAGCCCTTCATTAAAAGGATCTTTTCCAAAGAGAAATTGCCAAACTCGAATATGTTGTGGGATGACTTCATTTAGGAAGAGTTGTGAGATGAGGTTATTCATCAAAGAAGAAGTCTTTCGATGATGACATGGCACTTGCAACGTGTATGAAGTGTATGAAAAAGAAGGACTTGAGTAAAGTCAAGTCTTTCAACTATGGTGAGATGGGTCATTATTCATCAAGATGTTCGATGAAGAAGAAGGGGGATGATGAAAAGAGTAAAGGAAGATAGGTCACCAGTTTTTCCACTTCAGCTGAGATAGATGATCTCACCAGGAGATTGGAGGAGGAGGAATTTTCTATGATTCTCATTTCTCACAAGGTATTGTCGATGAGGATGGATGGTATGTGGATAGTGGTGAGATGAAGCATATGACAAGGTCAGAAGAGGTTTTGAGACTCTATTTGAATGGGACTCGAAGTTGCATATGGTGTTAGGCGACAAGACTTAGCTAGATTTCCAAAGATCGAAAGTTGTGTCTTTCATAATCGAGACAAGACGTGTGATGTGGGTCCAGGATGTAGTGTTTGTACCAATACTTAGATATAGCATGATTTCCATCTCGATGATCAAGAGGAAGCGGTTTGAAGTCTTTTTCCGGGATGCGAAGGCAAGATTTGGGTCGAGAGGCTCTAAGTCTCATGGGATTGTACTAGAAGTTATAGAGCATGGTCTCTGTTATCACTGAAAAGATTTCAAAGGAAAAGGGTAAGGTAAGGGAGAATTGGTCTTGGTTATTCTCAAGCTCCTTTCATGCATAAGAAGCACTTAGCAAACTCAGGGTCAGCATACATCAGAGTCCTTTGAAGGCTCAAGCAAGGCATGTAAGGTAATCCTAAATTTTGATATAGATTACATTTTGAAAGTTTTCCTTGAAGAATGGTGTTTATTGTATTCAATTTTGAACAAGCTTCATGACATGTGGAGAAACCCATTTCTAGAAAAAGAAAGACTCAAAAAGGTCAAATTGTGGTCTTAAAGTTGTGTTTTGAAATTACACAGCAGTTTCGTAGCACGCTACGAAACTGCTGTAGTTACATATTGTGATTTGATGGACCATTTTTGTAAGACAAGAGGAAATATTTTTGAGGATGGGCAGGTGAAAGGGATTACTTACAAGGTATAAACATCAATCAAAAGGTAAATTCAAGAAATGAATTCATATCTCACATTATTTTGGAGAAATTTTAAAACTAGCAACGAATCCACGTTTTCGTAGCGCAAATAGTGTAAAAATCCTATTTTATGCTACGAAACCCTTGTAGCAGCCTGTTTTAGCAGAAAAAACTGATTTTACTAGTTAACTTCCAGAAGCTTTCCTGAGCAGTGGAAAACTCCTCTTTGAAACGTGAAAGAGGTTTTCATCCTTAAGATACTGAAGTACAAAAACCTCTTCTACTTTCTTCAAATCCATTACTATCTGGGAGAAATGATGGACCAACGTTGTGCTATGAAACTGCTGTAGGTATAGTTTTTCAAAATCAAAATTTCTTGTTTTACACGTCTTCTTCAAGGATCGATTCTGGACAACTGGAGAAGTATTTTAAAAAACCAAGAGAGCTTTTTATTCTAGACATCCTGGACTACAAAAAAGTCCTTCAGTTTCCTCAAATACATCATGAGCTAGGAGAAATGAAGGACCAAACTTGCGCTACGAAATTGCTGTAGGTGCAGTTTTTCACAAGTATATTTCTCTGTTCTACACCTGTTTTTCAAAGACACATTTTGGGCGATAGGAAAGGTGCTTCAAAAAACCAAGAGAGGTTTTTGTTCAGCACGGATCGGTTCACAAACACCTCCTTCAGTTTGTCCAAATACATTTTTTATCAGAAGTTATGAGCTCTGTCCCAAGACACATTTTTCAGCCAGAACAGAGGAAGGAACAGTCTCCTAGTTTCTACGAAACATCAAAGGGATAAGTCCCATCAAAGGGCAGCTGGAAGGTTATGACAGACACCATCAAGTTCGACTTCATGGAAGTTTTCAGGTGTCAAATAATGTTCTTTAAATGTTTAAAGATAAGGTTGTTTGTATATCATGATGAAGAGATAGAATCCTATTTGTCTTAGGTCTCTAAAACTGCTAGTTAGCAGTCAGTTGTATTTATTAGTTAGTTTTAAATGTTAATAGGTGTCATCATAGCAAGGAGAATTCGACTTTCCCTCATGCTAGAGGAGTAATATCAATGAGGTAGAAGAGCTCTATAAATAAGAGAAAGAGCAATGTACAAAGGGTTGGAAATTTCATGGAAAAGCTTTTATTTGGCTTATGTAAGACTCATTTTCAGTAATGCATGTTTGACTTTACTTCTCAGGATTCATGAAGGATTTTTTATGTTCAGGATATGTGATGTTGTCCTTTTCTTAATTCTTACAGTGGTATGGATGTATAATCACTCAGAATTCACTGAATGTGCTCTGACTTCCTGTATACATTTATAAACTGTGTGGTCCCATATGAGTTTATGTTCAGAATGTTTAAATGCTGAATGCCCTAACTTCCATGTAAGGTTGAGTTCATTGTGATATTGAGGTGTTGTTGACTCCATAAGTCCAATGGATAGTTGTTAAATCTGTTTCCACCATTCATATTTGTTAAAGTTATTCCACAAGAGTTAGCCATCTTATTATTAGTCAAAATCAATAACCCTTTTGAGAGAGCCCTCTCAGG
>APFE030095072.1:7113-75355 GCA_000404065.3 Pinus taeda
AACCAGTTCCTTACATCCCCTGTTAAACTTTGTACAAAAATTTTCATTCTTACATCTTCATCATCTATTTCATAGTTCTCAAAATAGTCCTGCATTCTCTTGGTGTGTTGCTGGGCTATATAAGTTCTAGTACCATCAAAGTAAGTGATTTTGCTTTGATATTCTTGGGGCATTGCCCCTGGATTTGCAGGTAGGTGTAAAGGAGCATATCTAGCCATATTTTCAGGGATAAAAGGGACAGCAAGAAGGAGTGGAACAACTGGAACAACAGGGATAATAGGAGTAAGGTGTGTTTGGGATGGAGGAGTGGGGAAACTACCTTGGGAAGTGGATGAGGAACTAGGATAAGTGGGGGTTATGTGAGGATAAACTGATGCTTTGACAGGAGTAGGAATATAGCTCCGCTGAATTGGTTCTGTATCTGAGTCTGAGAGCTCTCCTAGCTGCTCTTGTTTCTACAAGATCTTGGGGATTAAGTTGGGGTTTTCAAAGGCAGCTGGGGGATTAGGGTCAGGGTAGGACCTAGTGTAACGAGATTTCTTCTTTGGAGCCAGCTTCTGAGTTTTGTTTCCTTGGTATTTTATGAGAAGGTTAAACAGGAAGCTTATTTCCTTGCAATTGGTAATTTGAAATAAGTCCCCAGTGGAGTCGCCATTGATGTTATCACTCAGGTTGTTCCCTGCTTCCTAAAGGGAATATGACTGAGGTAACCACTAACCAATCTTTTAGTTACAGGTCCTAGCCTACCTGTAACCAGAGAGGGCTCTCTCTTTATGATTTAGCTTTGTTTGGTGGATGATTTTAGGCTAGTTATGGTGTGCTGGTTTATGTTTTGAATTTGGTTGGTTGGTGAATTCAATCAGAGTTGAGGTATAGATTACAAGACAATTAGGGCCATTGGGCAATGGAGTCCAGGTAGTGTGCTGCTGAAGTATGTTTATGAAGACAGAGTATTGCTGCAAAGCCAGATAGGCATCTGTGGAACAATTTTTTAGATTTTGTGATGAACTTATGGAATTAGTGAGTGAAAGACAATTGAGAATCTTTCACTATGCTAACAAAGGAAAAATGAAAGTATTGCTTAAGAGCAGTTAAGAATTCTTAAACAATATTCACAATGATAGAATTAGTTTAGACATGAGCAATTAAGAATTCATATCCATGTCTAATCCAGAAGAAAACATATTTAAAAATAGAGATTGAGCATAGGGTGTGTTTAAACAAATCCTAAGCTATTCTTTTTCTCTATTTACTATGATCATGAACATATATGAATTATGGCATACACAGAAAAACAAGAACACAGTTCAAAATAACTTATTGTTCCAGCAAATGACACAGGAATTCTGCAACACAATAGATCCATTCATTTCCACCTTCAGAAAGTATAGGAACCAGGAACTCCACCAGCAACTTGTATTAGCAAAATGTCTCAAGTATACAATAGAGCTCTTCTGAAAGAGTTTCACTGCAACTGACCCTCAATATGTTCTTTGAGGGGATATATATACAAAATAGGATACAAAATATCTCAAAAGTGAGTTATTGTGCAATAAATTGCACCACCATCTCTCTTACAAAAAGTAAATGAAAGAAATAACTACAGCATTTAATGTTGAGATGGCAGCTATCTTTTTGTCAGACAACTTTTAACTTTTTGGCTCAGGAAAGTTGGCTGTAGTTGTGCCTTTAATTCTTCATTAGTTGAGCCTGTTGTCTAAGTGCTTTGGTGAGTCACTGTGCGGGTGCTTGCTATGATATCTGCGTGCTGATTTGTCTGCTGACCTGTACTGTGACTGAGATCTGAATTTTCACAAAAGAGGAATAATATGATGGGATCACCTGGGCAGAATTTCCAGCATTGCCTGCCACCAATCAACTGGAGGTAGCTGATGTCTCCTTATTTTTATGAGTGTTTCATCTGCTTCTGTATATCTGTAGAAGTTTGGAGGCACTTCAAACAGATGATTTATCTCATGCTCAATAAAAAATAGATTTTCCAATTTGTCATACAGAGACTGCCCAGTGGGAGGCCCTGCTTCTTCTGTGGAGCTGTTGGATGCTGTTATTTGATTCTCAACATAATAGTTGATCCTTGTGATATACTGATTATATGACAGCAGTTTTCCTGTGCCATTCACTAGGCTTGGCAGTCCTTTATCCTGTAATACTGTCATCTTTGCCCTGAATTCATCAATTTCTGCCTTCATTTCCTGAAATTTTCTTTCTAGTGTTTGAGTGAAGTTCCTCAAAGTTAGCACTTTCTTAGCTGTCAGGATAGTGTCTGTTCTACTGTTTATTTCTAGAGCTGCCAATTCCTCCCTAGTGTGGTTATTGAGGAAATGTATCATTTTATTGGCCTGCTCAGGCATGATTCCTAGTGTTGTTCTGTCCCTTTGTATTTCAACATGAGCCATGCCTATTAGTTCAACCTGCTCATGTATTGCCTGGACTGACCTCCATTGGTCATGTATTGATTGGCCAATTTTGGCCCAGATTATCTTCTTGATTTCTGCTAAGGTCTTCCCTGGAAGCAATTCCTTTTCAAAAGCTTTTACTTTGGCCTCCAAGGCCTTTATTTCTCTCTGCTTCTCTGCTACAATCATCTTGGACATGTCATAGCTGGCCTCTAGCTTGGCCAGTCTGTCCTTGGCTTCATTTATTTCTGTCACTTGAGTTTCAAGCTCCTAGACAACTTTCATCAAGTCCTCCATACTCATGCTAGATTCTGCTGCTGCTGTTGCTTCTGTTGCCTCTGTTGTTGATGTGGCTGTGGTTGCTGCTGGAATGGTAGGAGGGGCTGCTGCTGCTTGTGAAGGAGGGGCAGGGCCAAGAGTTGTAGAAGTTTGAGGTGGCTGGGAGGTTGATTCTCCCTGTCTTCCTTGCCATGCTTTCTCTAATTCTCCTTCCATCTCTAGTATTATTTGATTCATCTTCATAAGTAAATCCATGGTGTCATCAAGTTGTTTTTCCTGTGCAAGTTCTGCAGTGTCAGGGTGAATGGTTGGAGGCAATTTTGCCTGTTTCCTGAGTGCTGCAATATCATCCTCCTTCTTTTTCATAAGGGCCCTAACACCCTTTAGATCTTTTGGATCATGTCCTAGATCAATGATAATGTCTTCCAACGTTTTTATTCTGTTGTCCTTAGCCTGGGAAGACATTCTTTCCAAATCCAACTGTGTATTAGTATTTTTCAGTGATTCTTTCAACTTATGGGCTAGCATGGCCTTGTCTGCAAGCGTAGCATAGACCATTTCCCCTGTTTTCTTGTGCAGCTCTATTTGATCCATTGGATGTATGTCTTTAGAAAAGACCTCCAAGTTTGTTCTTAGGTAATCTGTAGAGGTTTTGGGATGTGGAACTTTAGGCTTTAAATGAGTAAAAATCATTTTGTCCTCCTTGATGTCGTATGCTGCCATCAATCTCTGTTTTTTGGAGGGGGTTGCCTTCAAGATTTGATCATAGAGTTGTACTCTCAACAATTCATTTTGTGCTTTGATCTCCATGAAACCCCATTTGATACCAGTTGGTTTCTTGCCTTGCTACCTTGAGGAGGATACCTCTGTGCCTTGTTGCATGGCCTGTTCCAGTTGAAATGAACTAGTGGCAGTTTGCTGGCTGGATTGTCTTTCTCTGTTTTGTCTTTCTGCCCTTTCCTCACTGATGTCTTCTTCCTCTGTTTCAGGTTCAATTCTTGGCCTCTTGGCCTCTGGTTGCTGTGTTGACCCACTTGGAGGTGTGACCTCCTCTCTATCTCGCTTTTTTCCTCTCTCTTCATTGAGAGGTGTTTGCAAAACTGGGATTTGGGGTGGTCTAGTTTGTTGTAAAGGGGCTTGCCCTTGACTTTGATCCTTTGAGGTGCTGGGCTGCCATGCCTTTGTCTCTTATTGTTCATCCATTATTTCTTTGCCTTTTGTTGTAATGGTGGTTGTAGATGCTTGCTGGGTAGTCTGTGAAGCTGCAACAGTGGATGTGCCTTCTCCTACTTGGACTGGTTGCTTGAATATGACCTGCTGACAAGAATCCAAGTCAAGAGTTTTCTCTAAATCTTTTACAGTCTGCTCCAATTTCTCTTCCTGAGTAAATTCTTCTACTATTGTATCAGGCACCCATTCATCTTGGTTGGCAAAGTATTCTATTTGTGGATATGGACAATGTTTATAGACTAGCAGCCTATACTTGACTCTCCTAGCACTGATAAAGCCTTCAGGGTCATAAGGGACCCACCAGAAGCTCCTTTTGAGTTTAAGCTGTTGCCCCAATATTTGATCAGCTTCTTGCCAATCGTCTTTCTTGTTCATGATGAATGGGCCTAGGTGGTCTCTGAATTTTAGATTGGCTTTCTTCTTGGCACTATGGAAGTTTGTAAGGTCAGAATTGATGAGTTGCCTATAGTATTCCAGGGCAAACAACCTCATAGGCACATACCTTGGGAGCCTGTAGGGATAGAGCTCACAACCATAGATTCTGATGATTGTGTGATTTTGGTATAAATACCAATCACCTATTTTGTAGTTCTTGGACAGCTGTAAGATTTTCTGCATATCTTTGGACAATCTGGCAGGAGGAAACCTCTTCAAGAGGCATGTAACTAGATAGACAAATTGGTAAATAAATTCACAGTAGGAGTAGGGAGAGCTCTGGACTTGATGAAAGGCTGAAGACCAAAAGATGAAAGATCTCCTCTCACCCTGTGAATCCAGCTTCTTGATGGGGCACTAGAAGCAATCTGTTTGATAGTACAAGAAGAGGTGATAGATGTATGATGAATATTTAAATATTTCTTCCTTGTCCATCCTCAGCAGTTGGTCATGTATCTTGTTGGCAATAAACTTGGCATAATTGTATTTTACAGTAGGAGGCTTCCCAAGGCTATATGCAGATAGCATGACCAGTACAGTTTCATCAACATGCTCATTTGTGGAGAACCCCAACACAGAGGTTAACATGTCCACCAACAGCTTGCCTACCTCATTGAAATTTGTATATGAAAAAGGAGGTGGCCCAGAAGGTTGACAGTCCGCCTTCATGAAAGTTTTGGCAACTGCAGCAATGTCTGTGCTAGAGAGATTGGAGCCCTCATCCAACAAATACTTTATAGAAAAAGGGTATAGCAGTTGGGTTTTCTTGTAGTTCAGCATCTGATTTATGGAGTCTGGTGTTATGTAAAAGAGGATGCTCCCAGATGGAGACTTTACAGCTCTGAGCTTCTGGTCATAATTTTCTGCACAGAGGTGAATGACTTGAGGAAAGACATTTACAGATGGCAAGAAGTAGGTAGGCAGGTTAGACTCCCAGATGCCATACAGGTCACTGTTGTCCAAGTGACTATTCCTCAGCTGGCAGAAGGTCTGTAAGTGGTTCCTCTCTGCCACAAAATCTGCAATGAGGAAATCACTTTCTACAAGTGGCATAGCTTCCAACTCTTTACTGGGTGGAATGACAGGAGCAACATCAAGAGCAGATGGAGTGGCCATGATTGATTTTAACTGGATATTTACTTGAGCTTAGGATTCGTGCAAAGGTTGAGGAATGCCCACTGAATTGTGTTTGAAAGCGAGCAGCTCTGAGAGTATGAGGAAACTCTTTTTAGGTTTGATGAACTGTGGGGCACTCTGTTAGAAGAAACCAGAGTTTTTCAAGCTAATTAGCTGGTTTTTCAAGGGGAACTTTGAAAACAGGGATGAGTGTGCAGTTTTATGGGTTTTTAGTCGGTAGCTCGGCTTCTTCAATTAGCTTTTATGGTGAATTTCACAGAAGGGCATGGGTTTCTTTGCAGAGCCTTGTGGTGCAGGGATTTTACCAGGTCTTTGGGTGGTTTCAGTGGACAATTTATCTATGAGGAGCTTATGCAGAGTTTTTTACAGGAATTTAGGAGAAAAAATGGGAGAAATACGGGTTAAGTGTGTCGCCTGCAGCAAATACCTGGATTTCTCGGTGCAGGAGGCGTCAAGCTAGATCAATTGCAGGTATTTGGGTCGACTTTGAGGGCGGCAGCAACTTTGGTGGATGAATTCTCAATTTCGGCAGTAAACGACGTCTTTTGCATGCACACTACTTCGGAAACGACGAGTAAAAATGACAAACAACGGTCATTTCCCGACTTTTTATGCACTTTTGGCCCTTTGGCGCCTTTTTGGTGATGACGTCAGCATGACATCATTGGTGGGTCCGGGTACGGTAGTGTGATGTGGCAGCTGACGTGGGTGGCCAGGTGGTGGTGACACAGTGGCAGGGCAGGCAGGTGGACACGAGGTGGAGGTGATGTGGAGGCGCGGTGGCGGGCGAAGGCGGTGACGTCATGCTGACGGGGGTGTGATGTCAGCGGGAGGGGATGGGTGGTAAGCGGTTTCCCCGGAGGCCCCATGGGCGGTAAGTGGTATGAGGGGTGGGGCTCCGAACACTGCGGGAGGCCGACGCATGGCGGGGGTACGGCGGTAAAACCGCCAATCCCCCGGACGCAAAAGGTCGGGCATCTTCCCTGCGCAATCGACCACCAGTCGTTGGATTGCGTCGCGTATGATCGGACGGTTGGCGGGGAGAGTGATGCGATGGTGCGTTAAGGCAGGGGGACCCGCCGATTATTTTAATGTTTTTCCAATATAATGCGCGCATCCACGTCACCTCCAATCGATCTGAAATAATAAATTGCAGGGATGCATCAAAGTAAACCGTTCAAAATTAACTGTCAGTGAAATAAAATGATATTTTTCTTTGTTTTTAAACTAAATTATATAATTATAACATATTAATCAGTAATTTAAAACATTCTCAACATTGAAAATCCACTCCTTACACAGTTACCACATTAATTGATTTGTAATAATGTATATATATTAAATTACTTTATGATTTTTTATAAAATATAGATAGTAGTTTTTGAGGGGAAATACTATTCAACATATTTATTTCCTAAGATATCTTATATTAATATAAATTAAATAACTAAATTTTTTTATTTTTTTCATATATTTAATGTGTTTTTTCTATGAATTGATCTCGTCAATCACTCGCTCTTTGTTTTCAGACATTCCAGAAGAACATATCAGACCTAATATCCTATAGCCATATTTTGATGTTTTGATGGGGCTTCGGATGCTCATGATTGATGTAATATCCTATAGCCATATTTGGATGGGGGTTTGGATGCTCATGATTGATGTAAGTTGGGGATTATTATTCACGTAAATGATCACTAACTTCTAAAAAGCTTAAGTGGGTATTGGAATAGGTTCAAACAACTATGTAACATTAAAAACTTTGAAAATCCTTTTATGTTGGTTAAGACAATTAGGGATTAATTCAGTTTATATTTTTGGTGACACTATGAATATTATAAATTGGACAAACAATGTGTGTTGTCAAAATCTTACTTCGATTCCTATATTAGAAGAAATTTCTTTTATTAAATCAACCTTTGTTGATTTCGCCACATTTATAGGGAAAGGAACGTGGAAGTGGATTAATTTTCTAAAAAAGGTATACATTAGGCTCTGGCATATAATTGATTGTGACAATGAGTTGGTCACCGAGTGAGATCAACGTCCATACTTTTAATGTCTTTATTTTTCTACATCTTTTTGTTCTGGGGCAATACAGGCTTCATTGGTGTTTTGGCTCTCCTTTCAGTTGACATGTCTTTATTTATATATGATTATTGGGCACTTGGATATTTACAAAACTGCTACTTTATATTTTTGTTGATTGGTTGTTTTCTTTGAATATTTGGAGAGACCCAAGTTTTTGTTTATAGTTTATAATACTTTTTATGGTTATTAGTATTTGAGCAAGTGCATTTTCCACTTTCCTAAGTATATTGTGGTTTCACTTTTTACATCTAGTGGATTCACAGTTTGGTTTAGAATTCTTTGTTGCATCTACTTTTGCCAATTATTAATAAAAAATTTGATTTCCGGTTTTAGAAAAAAAATAAATAATAATTAATAATAATAAAAGAATAAATAACTAATATATATATTTATAAAGAGATAAAATTAATTTGTGTTATTTTTTTAAATATTTAAAAATAAGTTATATATTTTATGAGAATTTTATATATATAATAAATTTAGAAATTTATTTAAAATAACCCAACAACTTTACCATTGAAGTTAAATTTAATTGAAAAAAGTTATTATGTTATTTTATCAATATTTTATAATAATAAAAATGTCTAAAAAAATCTACCACGAAGAGATGTGAGATTTGAACAAATAAAAGAATAAAGAATGTTTTTAATAGTTTAATCTAACAACATTTAATTTATATGTAGTGAAATCAACAACTAGTCAGTTTCATATTTACATTATATGAAGTCGTACCACCACCATAACTACTTAGTGGGTCCTAGCCTCCATTATAACTATCTAATAAGTCCTAACCGCCATTATAACTACCTAATAAGCCCTAACCTCCATGAACACTAGGCCATGAATTATCATCTTGTGAGTTCGAACATAAAAAAAAATTGTAGTCACAATTAATTTACATTTTCATAAATTTACCATAAACTCTCTAGAAAAATAAACTTTAAAACCTATTTAATATTAATATAAAATAATAAAAAACTTATATTTGCAATATGTTATAACTATTTAATTTATACTCATTTCCAATCAATATACGAAAATATATATATCATATAAAATAAAAAAATTAGTTCCAAACCGTCATTTAATTTCCATGACATACATTTTTTCATTAGATAAGAAATATTTCCATATGAGATTGAGTAGTAATTGAATTGAATTTCAAATCTATTAATTTAAACGCAAAAGAGTTAGTGAAGTAAATCATCGACAACCTTTTAATTTATTGTGTTTGGGATATTCACTTATATAATGTTATAATGGAAACTATACTTCAAAAACTCCCGAGACCCTTAAGCCGAAAGACACCGTACATTTGATGATATGTTTAATATATATAGAAAGAGATATTTCATATTATAATAGATATGCATATAAGATTGGTTATGTTTAATATATATAGAAAGAGATATTTCATATTGTAATATATATGCTAATAAGATTATTATTTGAAGTTTAATGGTATAGTTTTAAAATTTATTAATCAATATTTGTAATTTGATGACCAAAATAATTTAAATAGGTATTTTAAAATAAAATTATTTTAAATAATTTTAATATGCAGCAGGCTTGTTACTTACTATCTATTTCTTGGTTAAAAATTATTTTAAACAAGTTTAATATGTAACATTGTTGCTTAGTACCTGTTTTTTATGTAAAAAGTAATTGATAACATAAATATTAAAAATTTGCTCATGTCTATGCATAAAGATCTTAAATTTTTTTAATTACTAAAACTTATGATTTTGCAAGGTTCCATTTTGTAAGAGCTTCTTCAAGTTTTGAATTTACATTTCTACTTTAGAATATTAAAACAATATTTCAAAGTATTAAACAAATAAAATTGTTAAAGTTTTAAAGTAGCTAGAATTTTGTAGTTGAATTCACAAAGTTAAGATTCAGTAAGTGTTTAGTTAAAACTATAAAATTTCTATTTTGCATTAAAATCATTTAAAAAAAAAAAAACACAACAAATGGCATCAATTGGCTTTTGCTTGTTGTCTATATTCTTAAATAACTAATGCATCTACAAATGCTTATCTCTTTACCTTGCATTAGTTGACAACGTGATATTTCAAAACTTTACATGACTCCTAAACAAGTTGCCATAAAACCACGCTAGTTATTAAAGGTGAGTAAAAATGTTTGAAAGAAAAACATTATATAATATTAAAGGAACACATAATTAACTATGAAAATACATGTTGACTTAGGGGTATACTAAAGAGATATAAAGATTAATAATGGAGGGGGAATTGTTTTTTATTATCAATACATTATATTATTTCGAAATATGTTGTTGGTAAAGGAATAGTTAAGTTTTAGGTACTTTATATTTTTATGAAAAAAAAATTATAATTCTTGGGAGAATTTAATTTATTGATATATTAGATAGGCAATAAATGTAAAATTGTGGCTATAATATCACTTCCAATTAGAAACCAATTTAGGAAAGTAAAAAAGCAAGTTCATATATAATTTCGTTGATATATATATGTACAAATCAAGTGTTGATAATCTATCTAAAGAAGTTGTATTAATGTAGGAAGTGAGTCAATTGTAGCAAGAGGTTAGAGGAAAAACTTGGATTGCATTTTCAAAAATATCTCTATATTGATAGAGCAAATGATAGAATATCACCATTGTGTTTGTTGGATTTTTTATAGTTGTTGCAATACTATTGGAGTCCTAGCAGTAAGTCTTAAAAGAGATTTTGTTAAAGATTTCCATTATAACTTAGGAATATTTTATTTAAGTAGTGACATAATAATTTTAGATATTTTTCTTATATTAAGTAGATTATATAGGTTAATATTATATAGGTTAATTTTATATTGTGTTTATACATACTAATACGGTGATGTATTTACTAACTCTTTGCGGTAATAATTTAGGGTGATGTATTTACGATCTCTCTATGGTAATAATTTAGGGTGATGTATTTACGATCTCTTTGCGGTAATAATTTACGATCTATCTGTGGTAATAATTTACGATCTCTGCGGTCATAATTTACAATCTCTTTGCAGTAATAATTCACAATCTTTATGGGGTAATAGAAAAATAATCTAGGGAACGTGTGTTTGCGGTTCGGCTTGTTGATATAAGGTGCACACATTCCTTATTTTTTTCTGATACATATCTGCTCATATAATTTCAAGTATTAATAATTCACCACAATTACCAAAGATTACCAAAGGTATACCTAACATAGTTACTCTACAAAGCCTCTATGAGTATATAGAGTCTTTAGAGAAACGTAGAGAAGAAAGAGAAGTCAAGCTACAAACAGAGTTAGCAGCCATGTTGGAAAATAAATTCACATCTCTTGAAGACAAGATCTAAAAGCAAATAGAAAATAAAATAGAACTATTGGAGAATAAGATGGAGGCAATGGAGACTAGGTTGCAGGTTATAGAAAAACAAAACCAAGATATGAACCAAACATCCCAGCAAGTAGATGTTGATACTTTAGAGAGTCTTAAAATGAAAGGACATGATTAAAGAGCTAGAAGAAAAATTTTAATAGTCGTCTCACCCTAAATAGTGTGGCAGGTAAATTAGATATCAAACCAATTAAAGATGAAATGAAAAAATTGATAGAATTAAACCATGAGCATAACAAAAGGGCCTTGAACCTTATAATCTTTGGTTTGAAAGAGGAGGAAGACAAGGATATTTTAGCCATAACCCAAACAAAATTACATAATAGATTACAAATTGAAACAACATGTCTCACAGAAGCAACAAGGTTGGGGAAACTAACTAAGAATGAAGAAAGGTTGATCCAAATAAAGGTGAGCTCTACTAACCATAAGTATGACATACTTAGTAAAACCTCAAGTCTAAAAGGAATGAGAATATTTATAAATGAAGATCTCATTCCAGAAGATCAAGCAGAATTGAGAAAGGAGGCTCAAAAGATAAAGGAAGCTAGGAAAGAAGGAAAATGGGAAATAATCAAAAATAGAAATGTCGTTATGCGAGATAGAAATCAAAAAGATAATAATAAATAGAAATTCAACATGCTCCAAATTCTTTCTTAGAATTGTTGGGGATTTCCATGGAACAAAGGCCCCAAGCTAAGTTGGATCTCAAATGATGTTGATATTATTTTGCTTGTGGAAACTTGGGAGCACAAAGAATCTAAGGTCCCTAACATATATGGCTTTACATTATGGTATACTTGGAATAAGCGATCCTACCGTAGAGGCATTGGGGGTATAGCTTGTTACATTAAAAAGAACATCTCTCCCCATGCTAGAATTTATAAAAGCAACCCTTACAACCAATATATTTGGATAGAAATTACAGACATTTATGATAAAAATACCTACATAGCAATCTGTTATTTCTCCCCCATCAATTCTAACTTCTATAAGAAAAAGAATCTAGATAAAAAATAGTCCTTACAATGGTTTAGAGAATGATATTTCTAGCCAAAGGAATGAAGGAAAAATTCTTTTAATGGGTGACTTAATGCTCGAACTTCAAGAAACCAAGCTATTCTTCTAAGCAATCATTCCAACCTTAATCCTCTTTGGTTAGATGAAGACCTTCCTCTGGCTAGCCGGTACAAAAGGTGCTCTGAAAACCTCGGGGAGAATTTGTTTAGGTCAGAGCTAGTCAAGCTCTGTAGTGCTTAGGATCTCATAATTTGCAACGATCTAAAGAAGTGGCCCAAATCTAGCCACATGACCTGCATCCATGGGCTTGGTAGCAATGTGGTAGACTATGTTATCTCCAATCTCCCTCTATACAACGAAATAAAAAATTTTGACATCTTAAACGACCATGAGCCTGACTCTGATCATAGGCCTTTACTTATAACTCTCAGTTTTGTCATGCATAAAGATCCCATATACGATAATCCTTATAGCCAAAAGAAGTTAATCTTTGATAGAAATAAAAAAGATATCTTTCTATATGAATTAAAAACTAGTTTGCTTCCTTTATCTAGTATAGACACCATAGAAGATCTCTATTATAATTTTACTACAACCCTCTCATATTCTATTAAAAAGTTCTCAATTGAAGTTTCAAGTAATAAAATAAATAGCAAAACGAACCCACGGTATGACAAAGATTGTAAAAGTGTGAGGAGAGAAATTAAGGAAGTTGTTGATGAATCTCTTAAAATTGGCAAGATAAGAAATATACAAAGCTCTAACTAAAAGGAAAAAATGGCAATATATTCATAAAGGAAAAGAGAATCTCTTACACCTTTCTAAGGTAGCTCCTAAGAAATTCTGGAGGCAGATTCTAACTAGGAAAACTAAAGATAATAATAAAATTTCTTTACACAACTGGAATTCCATCTTAAAAATCTTTATGAATCTCCAAATGTCATGGATAACTTTGAAACTCTTCTCACAATGAAAGAATTTTTCTCAATATAAGACATTGATTTTGGGGTTAATCGCTTGGCTAATGGGAAAGCTAAGGACATTAAAGGTTACCAGGCGGAAATCTTAAAAATTGGAGGTCCTGTCCTCATCCCCCACATTCACAAGCTTTTCAATCAAGCGGTCACACAAGGGTTCCCTAAACCATGGACTCAAAGCCTCACTATCCCTATTTTTAAAAGCGGGGATACCAATAACCCCTCTAATTATCGGAAAATTATGATCATCCCTCTCCTAGCCAAGTTATATGGTATTATTTTGGAAAGGAAGTTGAGCATATGGCTTGAAAGTGAAGGCAAGTGGGCTAAAGGCCAAGCGAGTTTTAGAAAGTAGCACTCAAAAACAGACCACATCGTTACACTTAGGATCATTGTGGAGGAATGCCGCCATGATAAATCCAATCTCTTTTGTTTATTTGTGGACTTTAGAAAGGCTTTCGATACGGTTCCTAAAAACAACCTTTGGAATAGATTAGAAGAGCTAAAGGTTCCTTTTTATTTGAAAGTTGCTACTATAAGGTTATACGAGAATGTAATTGCCAAGTTAAAGAGCAATGAGGGGTGGTCGAAAGGTATTAAGTGTAATATCAGAGTTAAACAAGGTTTCCCCCTCTCCTCTACCCTATTTAGAATTTACATCGACAAGCTAGAAGGTTGTTTAGAGGAAGCAGGATGTGTTGGCACCATCTTAGCTAAGATAGTCATCATCCTTCTTCTCTATGTTGACGATATTGTTCTTCTCGCAAGGTGCCCATCTGATCTTGATAAGCAACTTATACTTCTTAAGGATTTCTGCTTTACCATGGGTATGATTGTTAACACTAGCAAAACAAAAGTTATGATTATCAAATCCAAGAAGGACACTTATGCTAATTTATGTATGACAATAGTAACTTGGAGGAAGTGTCTTCCTACAAGTACCTAGGAATTGATATTCATCACAAGCTCAACTAGAACTATAGCATTTAGAAAAGGATTAATGGGGGATGGAAAGATTATTTTGGTCTTGAAAATAATTGTAAAATGGTAAACCTCGTAATGTGGGATAGAAATAAATTCCTCTTTGAAACTTTAGTCACTCTGGTTATCTTATATGGATGTGAGGTTTGGGGTTGTAGTATCTCTAGAGAATCCAGGAGAAATATTGAGCAAATCCAAAAGCGTTTTATGACGTATAACCTCAAAATTAAAAGCAACACACTCTATCCTATTCTCCTTATAGAAGTGGGTCTCTCCCCTATCGAGAACCTAGCTATGACTAGGATTCTGTTGTACAAGCACAAACTCAATAACGTAGGAGACCATAGACTTCCTAAACTAGCTTTAAATTCCAGCCAAAACTACCTAAGGCTCAAATGAGGTTGGTATAAAGACACTAGGGCATGGTTAAACCATTGGGAGATCGATGAGAATGTTGCATTGCAAAACATTAATAACATTAAAATTATTATTACTTCTAAGTTCAAAGAAAAAATGTGGTGTGAGAAAGATTTAGAAGCTAAAAGAAAATTAAGATATTATAAGGAGGTCATCAACCCCACCCTAGAAGATCAAAAGTATCTCTCTTTTTTGACTAGCTCAAAGAAGAAAAATAATATAGCCAAGATTAGAATGAACTCTCATGAGCTCCATAGTGAAACGGGTCATTGGCAGTTCCTAAAACACCATGGATGGAAAGGTTCTACCATCTCTATGAGAATACGAACATAAAGGATTAAAATCACTTCATCTTAGAGTGCCCCGCGTACAAACACATTAGATCTCAGTTTCAAAATGTTTGTTGCAATACTGACCTTCCTACCCTTTTACGTTGTCAAAATTACAGTGAGCTCGGGAGGCTTCTCTCCAAGCTTTTTGAGCATAGGAATAAAATCTTAAATCAAACTAAATAATTCATTTCTTTAGGTCTTATAAACCAAAATTTGGTCTCAGTGGATGTTAACCATCATCATCATCATCATCAAAAGTGAATATATATATATATATATCATAAAATAAAATGTGATTGTTAAAAAATTTCAAAAACTGAACAAACTATGTAAATTAGTTTCAAGAATTACACATTAATTAAAACTCAAATATGAGTTGGACATGCATACTTAGAAATAAAATTTTCATAAATATTTTTTTTCATAAATATTGAGATTTGATGTTTGTACTATTATGAAACTTGATTGCATATAAAAAAATATATTTTTCAATCTTAAAATCATTTTTATTTCTGAAAAATGTTATTTATAACCCTATAAAATTAGCCATTTCATCTATATGATCCAATAAGAAAATAGAAATTCAAATTTCAAAATTATAAAAAAAATCAATATATTTGGTTTAATAGATATTTTTTTCAAACTTTTAATAGACTTTATAAAATCTTTTTAAAATTTTCAGAACTAATTGAAAGTTAAAACATTTTTACTATAAAATGATTAGAATATAACTTGTCATAAATGGATAAAGTAAAATATCTTCTTTTTATTTTTTATAATGTTAAAGTTTAATAAATCAAAATAAAAAAAATATCACTCTTGAATATTTTTCTGAAAGAATTTCATAATATTAAAAATGATAATGTAAAATTTTAGACGCAAAGTTATATTTAATCATTTTTGTGATACTCATATAAGAGAGGATGTTTTTAATATATCCATGGGATGACTAAGAAATCCATTTTAAACTAATATCTCAACCATATCATGCTCATACTTAACCATAATAGTCATGTTCATTGAACTTGAGGTATTTATTAAAGCATGATAATTCGATCAAAAAACTATAAGATTCATGAAGAGAGACTTCTTGATTTATAGGGCTATATGACTATGCAAATCTAGTATGATTCCACCAATTCTTATTATGTAGGTTAATACCATTATAATTTATAAGGGAAATATAAACACAAAGTAAAAGAAAATTACTCATCAAGGCCGCAAAATTTGTTATTCTTAGTATGGACAATGATTGTTCAATTTATCTTTCAAACAACCCAAAAAAGGAATGAGATAGTGGATTTAGAGCATAACCCTATTGCATAGATCTCATGACAACATGAATTATGTTACATTGCCCATATCTTATATAAGAATTCCATCAAAGCTTTAAAAAGTTTCTCAAAACATTAAAGTTTTAAATGATACATGTATCATTACTCTCATGTTTATATCAAGGTAGAGAGAAAGAAATGTTAGGAGCATTCTCAAATATTTGACACATAAAGTATCATCACACTAATGCCAATATTTTTAGCAAGAAGAAGAAAGCTATAGAGCATGACAAATAAAGATGCATAAAATTAAGAAAAATGAACCTACTAAGGAATTCAAATTATAGGAAATTGAATGAATAAATGATTACAAATCTTATTGTTGAATTCCCAATTTTGGGTTTTGTGATATTGAATGAGTCCATTTTCTATAAGTTTATACATAAACTTAAGTAAGAACAAACAAGTTGACATTGATCTTACTCCTGTTTTGATCCCAAAAAACATAATTAACATAGTTTTGCATGGACCTAGGGAAAAATATGCATTATGTTAACCATGGGCTTCATCAAAACTTTATAATATTAGTGGATTCTAGAGAGATTTACATTCAAGTATTAGTTATGTATTCCCCCTAAACATATTTCCATATAGTGGATTTTAGAGAGATTTACATTCAAGTATTAGTTATGTATTCTCCTTAAACATATATTTCCATAGTGTTGATGCCATGAACTACATATTAAGTGGTTGCGATGCTGATGTATATCGTCTCACAATAATAAAACATTAAATAGAAACTTATAATCACGTCAAATTTTTCAATATCTTAGATGTTTAAGAGAGAGTGAATGTTATATGTATCTGAAGAAAGAAACATGGTCTGATTTCCTTGCGTTTAGTTGATGCTTATTGTTTTATATTTAAATATTTCATTAAACCACACAGTTGAAGTAATCACTAATAATTTTGTATTAATGTTTTGATTTACATCCATAACCCATGATTAATTGTTTTAATTTTTGCAAACCTAAATATGGAGAAAAAAGATAAGGAACAAGATGGCATTATGGTGACCAATGGATTTGAACACATTAAATATGGATTATAAAACTCATACCAATAATCATATCAGCAATTATTAAAAAAAACATTCAACACATGAAATCAATTAGAGATTCATAATGATAAGGTGTCAAATCTTGTCTTGGAAGCTTACATTAAGAGACACTTAAGATGGTGGATATGTCACTACAATGATAGAATTATCTAAGAATGAGTTTTTGATGGAGTTTATGTTGTTGAAGAGTACACCATATCAAGGAATAGATAAGTGCCAACTAGAATAGAAATTATTTTAGTCTTTATATGCAAAGGAAAAATAACAGATATGAAATCCTAAATCTTTCTTATACCTCACATCCATCATCTTATAATATGAAAGGTACAATTTTGGTTAAAAAGTTGGGGGTTGATGAGTTGTTGAAAATTTGACTCTTTCGTTGAAATTTTATTTCAAAATTTACCTTTCTAAGTGTGGTTTTTGAATTAAACTTTGATAACTAGTCAATATATTAATTAAAAAGCTTAGTATAATATAACAATGAATATCATGGTTAAATTTTTATTTTTTTGTAAGCTTAATAGAATTACATCTTCATCATGTTCAACTTATCACCTTGATTGGGGATAGCACGAGATTTGAACCAAAGACTTCCAGTTCGGCGAGACTTCATTTCCATGACCACTGCAAATTGGGCGACCCTAAGTGGACATAGTTAAAAATTTTGTTATAATATTGCAATGGATAACATTGTTTTGTGTGTGTGTGTGTGTGTGTGTGTATATATATATATATATATATATATATATATATATATATATATATAATATATATAACCATGCATCTAGCATGTCTTGAGAGGGATCAAATCTTTTGAGGCGCAAACCACTTTTATAGTGCAAAACTTCAAAATATATTTTCCTCTCCAAAGTCTTGATTCCTCTTGATACTTAGTGCTTAATTGATTCATGATTAATATTATATTCTCTCTTTCTCTCTCTACATGCACACAGCCACATACGCACACACAACACTTAAGTTTTTCATTATTTAAATTGTAGAGTTTTTCATTCTTTAAATTGTATTCTTAAATGTATAAATGAATTTAATGCCTTGAAAATACCCTTAAGCACTTGGATTGTGTAATCTACATAGCTTAAACTTGAACTTCCAACAAATCCTTGTACAATTTGGACAAAATTGATCAAAGTATTTTTGTTGAAATTTTTAACAATAATTTTTTTTCAATATCTTTTATATTATATAAATAGTTTTTTTAACTATATATAATTTATATAGTTGACACTAAAATATTTAATTAAAATGGGTAATTAGAATTATTGTTTTGAGATTCTGATCAGTGCTTTGTGTGATGTTTCTTCAGAGTTATCGCATTCATGATTGTTTGTATCAACATTTTGAGCCATCCACTCTGGGTAATTAGAGATTTTATTATTATAAACTATATTTATACACTAAAAATAAATATATTAATGTTATTTAATTTATTTTTAAATACATGCTAGTATTATTAATCTATCATTTTGAATTTTTCTTTATGATTTTTTTAATTATATTAAATATTTTAATTGAAACATATTAATTTATATAATAAAAAAATCCCCATGGTTGGCTACAGTGGGCTCTAGTGGTATAGCAATAGAAGTGAAGTTGTCTAGTTGGCCCGAGTGGTATAGAGTGAGTAGTTAAGTACTTAGGTTTTTTGAGGTATAGGGATAGAAGTGAAGTTGATTGATTGGCCCAAGTGGTATAGAATGAGTAGTTAAGTACTTTGGGTTTCTCTTGCTTTTATTCCAAGTAAAAAAATAAAAAAGTAAAAAAACCAAATTTATATTTAAAATTTGAATGAGTTACACATTTCTGTTTTATCATTCTAATGAAAAAGTAATTGAACATTTTTACTTTCAATTATTTTTTCTCTTTCAAAATTGAAATATTTTATTATGATCTAAAAAAATTCCTAATTATTCTCAAGATAAATAATCATCTACCCAAGTGTTGAAATATGTTTAAAAAAACTTAAAAATTATACATTTTTAATACAAAAAAAAAAGAAAAATATAAGATTTTTATTTGTAAGTTCTTCATTTTTCTCTAAATTTATTATAAATTTATGTTATTTCATATAGATATGGAAATATTTTATTTATGTTCGAAAGTGAAAGTGAAGGATTTTAACATCTCCTTCATATTGGTTTATAATAGTGAGCTAATTAAAACTAATGTATATTCATTATTATTATAATATTGTTTATTATAGTTTTTATTTTTATTTTGAAAGGGACTCTAAATTTTACGGCTGGAATCACATATCACCTTCATAATGGGCTATAAAATACACTAGGAAACATTTGTTATAATATATAATCATTATTTTTTAGGTTATAAAATATTTTATGAATTTAACATATTACTTTTTTTAAATTAAATGAGAAAAATAATAACTATTCTTCAAAAACTTATAAAATATGATACCACATATGTGAAATTGTACATATTTATGGTTTATTCCATCGGGTTAATTTATAATATTTATAAATTTTGAATAAGATCATAATTCTATATATAAATATAAATAAATATTAATAATAAACATATTTTTTATAAAATTATTAGATTTCATTAATTTTTACATATATATAAATTTATTATAAAAAATAAACTAAAAGTTGTCGTCGTTTCATTTGTGAAAATTGATCTATCTCAAATAACCTCGAGTAACATTCACCACTAATTTACTAATATACTTTAAAATTATTAATTTACAAATTTAATAACCTCTTAACTATTAATTAATTTGATTATCGTAATTTATTCTGATGAAATATATACTCTTAACATGATTAATTGTAATACCTGGACTCAATTATAAACCATGGACTCTTACTATTGTAACTAAATATAATCTAGCGTGATGAACTATAAACGCTGGACTCATGCTACCAAAGCTTATTTATTATCTATTTTAGTAGGCATTTAATGTTGATGTTGGATGTTTTAGCGTATGAAAAACGTGTAACCAAGGGATGCGGCGTTTCACTTGTATTCTGACCTTTCATGTGTAACACAAAACAAATATATATCAGGTTGTATTTGTATATTGTATGTACAAATACTGAATATGGCTGGTCAATCAGCATGGTGGGAAGACTTGCCCGAGGACTTGCGAGAAGAGATATTGTCGTGGCTGCCAGTTGAATATTTGTGCAGATTTCGCCTCGTCTCCGAGCAATGGAACGCTTTGGTTTCTTCAACCAAATTCATAACTGGTCTATGGGCTGGGCAGCCGCCACCCAAGGGAAAGCAGCCATGGCTACTTCTTCACAATTTAAACGAAAGCGCGAGATCTTGTGCAGCTTTCTGTTTCTCCACACAGACGTGGAAGACATTTATCTCCCTTTCCTTCATAAGGAAAACTGCAAAGAAGGACGACAGAGACAAACTTTACTGCCATGGATCGGCGGCGGGGCTGCTCTTGATGGAGATTAACAGAAGCGGGGTGTACAGAGTGTGCAATCCTCTCACACAGAAGGCCTTCCAACTCCCCCCCAAGAAATCCATAAGACGGGTCGCTGTCACAGGTATCATGCCGTACAGGCAGGGTGGCAATAGAGAGAACTACAAAGTCATAGCGGTTGGCCATGGGAATCCCCCAGAAAACTACATAGTGGAAATCTACGATTCGCGCGATAAAATATGGAAAATGGTTGGATTCCTGCCAGATGATATCCAAGTTTGGACAATGTTCGATGGCATAGTTTTTTCCAACGACGGTAGTTTCTTTTACTGCGAGGGAAGCAATAGAGCCGGTCGGGGGGTGTTAAGGTTCAGCATCCGAGACGGGACCTCCATTTTTGTTCCATTACCTAATGCACAAAACGAGCTGGGGCCTGAGTATAATGCCATGACCATTTTCTCTAAATTGTTCACTTGCCGTTCGCGGGTTCTAATTTTAGCAGGAATAATAAAACAAAACCAGCAAGGTATAAATGATGGTTTCAGTGATGTGATTATATTGGAGTTTCAGAAGGATGGAGATTCAAACTCCTCGTGGTGGAAGGAAACTGTAAGGATGCCTTCGTCTCTAGTAGATGATATTTATAGGGTTATTGGTATACATGGGTTATTTTATTCGGTAGGAATGGGAGATTACGTATGCCTCAAATCACAGTTTCGTGCTAATTGGGAAGTGTTGGTTTATAATTTCGCTCTCAATTCATGGAGTTGGCTCTCAACAACTAGTCCACTAGAAAACCTGAGGCCTCATATTGGATATTCTACCACAATATATGAACCTAGGCCGGACATGAAAGTTGTGTAAACAGGTTCCCAGTACAGTCGACCTCATAACTCTCAGAATTGAATTGATTCAACAAATAAAAACTCTGCACACGTACGTCGTCATGTGATGGATGAAACAACTTATGCCAAATAAGAAGTTTTTAAGCATGGTTGTTTTGTGCATGGCTTTGGTCATGGTGGTTTTGTGCATGGCTTTGGTCATGGTGGTTTTGTGCATGGTTTTGGCCATCGTGGTTTTACCCATGGTTTTTATACAATAGGTCAAAGGAGCTATAGTTATATTCTAATCCAGAGTTAATGGATTAGGCATTTGTGAATGGTTCAGCATATATATAATGTATTGTAGCATTGAAAGGAATATAATTGAAAAATCAATTTGGTTTTCTTGATTTTCGGTTTCACCAGAAAAGTCTCTATGTATATTTTTTTTCTTTCCATTGTATATTTTCTTTTTTAAGAATTAGTTTGTAGATATTATATGTGTAGTGTTAAAACCTTCATTTGGTATCATAGCAGTTTTGGCTTTAAGGGGACACCTTTGCAACTAAGTGTTTTTTCTCAGGCCTGTGGTAGACCTTATTATATTGGGATACTTGTAGGAGCAATTCTTATGGTGAAAGGAAATGGTGAACAATGGAAAGATAGTGATCGAGAAATTAAACAATCAGAATTTTGAGTTGTGGAAGCTCAAGATGTAGGATTTGTTGGTGGATAAAGATATTTTTATCGAGGTACTAAATCAATGATAATTTTGACAGAAGATTGGACCAAGTTGGATTGAAAGGAAAATATCATATTACAGTTGTGTGTCTTGGATTCAGTGTTATTGAATGTTTCAGGAGAAGCTACAACAAAAGATTTGTGGGACAAGTTAGGGAATTTGTATTAGTCTAGTTCCCTCGTAAAGGAATTGTCCCTGCGAAAGTTGTATAACTTGAGGATGAGGGATAGAGACTCAATGAAAAAGCATATGAACACCTCCAATATTGTGATAAGTCAGTTATTATTTGTTGATGTAAATATTCTAGGTGAGGAAAATTGCATCAGTAATTTTATGTTCTCTACTAGAGTCGTGGGATAATCTAGTCGTTGCCATAGGTAGTAATGCAACTACCTTGAAATTTGATGTAGTCTCATCCTATTGTTAGAGGAAATGGCATTAAAATATTTGGAGAGCTAGAATGTTTGTAAGAGTACAATCTTAGAATAGAAATAGAAATAGGTCCTTAAGTGGGAAATCTAAATTTCTACAAAAAATTGTAATGGTATGAGGCATGGTTTATTGAATCAATGACTACTCATAGGGAGTGATTCTGCAAATACAAGAAATATGATGTGGTGATGTCTTTTTAAGTGATGAAGGAATACCAAAATCATAGGACAAGGAAAAGTCAAGTTGAAGCTCATAGGTGGAAGGATCAGAATACTTCCTAGTGTTATGCATATTCCAGGATTAGCATAAAATATTATTTATGAAAAGGAAATGGCTAATGCAGGTGCAAAAATAGTGTTTGAGAAAGATGTCTGCAATATGGTTTGAGGAGAATTGGAAATGATTGTGGGAGTTTAGATTGGAACTTTGTACAAGTTTCTAGGTAATATTGTTACTAATGGGTGCAATTGTTCTATTGTTGTTGAAAGTGGAGCAAAAAATCTTGTAGGCTCTGGAGAAATGATTATGGTGTGGCATCAAATACTGGGACATATTGGAGAGAAGGCCCTTTGATTACTACATGGTAATGGTATGGTAGAAGGTATGTTTAATTTCTCTCTGGATTTTGACTTCTATGAAAATTTTGTATATGGGGAGCATAATCAAGTGAAGTTTTCCTATATTACTAGGAGGGTGATGTGTTTGGATCTTTGTTGATTCCATCACTAGGTAAATCTTTGTGCTTGTCTCTCTTAGAGATGACTTCTCATGGAATACATGGATATATTTCCTTAGGAAGGAATCTAAATTCTTTGACATACTTAAAAAATTTAAGGCTCTAGTGGGAAATAAAATAGAGAAGAATATTAAGGTGTTGAGGACAAATAATGGTGGAGAGTTATGCAAGAAGGAATACAAAGTATTCTATAAGAAGTGTGGTATAACACAGTAAAACACTACTCCATACACTCCTCGGCAAAATGGATTTGTAGAAAGGATGAATGAGAGACTGGTGGAAAATGAAAGGATCATACTCAATGATGTTGGATTAAGATAGGAATTTTGTGTAGAGGCAATGAAGATTGCATGTTATTCTTTTTTCTGAAAAATGAAAGAATGGATCTAATCTTTTTTCTGACTCGAAAAAAAATTAAGCCCTGGAAAAATTTGTGTGTTTTTTATGATAAAAAATTTCCCATTAGTTCATCTCTTATTCCCGATAAACAGAGAGGATCTGTTGAATCTCAGGTATTTTATTTAACCAATCGGTCCTAAGACTTACCCAGCATCTGCAATTGCACGGAAGAGACTATTCATCCCAAAGGGTTTTGTGGAAAATTTTGAGCAAACGTAAGCAACTTCTGGTTTATCTATACAAGAGGGATAAACTTCGTTACGATGATTTGATTGGTTTAATAGATTGCCCTCATCAGTGTTGGAGGATAAGAATCCACATGAGGTATTGAATGGTAAGAAACACTCTCTCACATCTCAGGTTATTTGGTTGTGATTCATATATACATGTTCCAAAGAAGAAAAGAACCAAGTTGTGTAGTAAATCTTAAGGTGCATCTTTATTAGGTATAAATATGATTTAAAAGGTTACAAGCTTTGGAACCCATAAACAAGAAGGTTGTATATAGTCGAGATGTGGTATTTAGAGAAGTGAAGGATGTTAATGAAGTCCTACCAAGGGAAAATGAACCAGAGAAGATAGAGTTTGATTTGAAGAATGAAGAATAAGACTCCATAGAAGAACAAGATTCAGTTTAAGGAGATCGGTTTGGGAAAGAAGACAATCACAGAGGTATACTCCATCTGATTTTCATTTGATTTTTTCTTTATTTATTACTAATGATAATCCTAGAACTATCAAGGAGGTAATGTAATGGATTCGGAGGATGGAAAACCATGGAAAAAGACCATGGTTGAAGAAATGATCACATTAGACAAGAATGAGGCTTGGGATCTAGTGGAGTTATCAGATGGAAGAAGACCCATTAGTAGTAAATGGGTGTTTAAGAAGAAGATGAATTTAGAAGGAAAACTGGAGAAATATAAAGTTCAGTTAGTATCAAGAGGTTATTTTCAAGTGCCAAAAATTGATTTTGGTGATATTTTTTCACTTGTTTCCAAGTTAGCTTCTATTATGTTAATTTTATATGTTGTTGCTTCTTTTGATTTTGAGGTAGAATAGATGGATGTGAAGACAACATTCCTACATGCGGATCTAGAAAAAGATATATACATTAAGCAATTGGAAGGCTTTGCAATGAACAGTAAGAAAGAACTAGTATGCAAGTTAGAAAGTCTTTGTATGGGTTAAAGCAATCACCAAGGATGTAGTATCAAAAGTTCGATACATATATATAGGGATTTGGTTTCACAAGGAGAAAAGAAGATCACTATGTGTATTTTAAATTAGTTGGTGATCATGTTATTTATTTGGGCTTGTATGTTGATGATATACTACTAATTGGAAATGACAGAGAAAATATCTAAGATGTTAATACCAATTGTTCTCTAAGCTCAACATTAAGGATCTTAGTGCTACAAGCTTAATTTTGGGCATGGAAATTAGAAGAGATTGGTTAAAGAGGAAACTCTAGTAAAATCAAGGGAAGTATATTGAGATAATATTTTAGAGGTCGAATATGCAGGATATTAAACTGATGAAGGTTCTTATTTTTGTAGGTGTAAAGTTATTTGCAAAACAATGTCCCAAGACATACGAAAAGGAAGAGGATATGTCATGTGTTTCATATGCAAGTGTAGTATGAAGTTTGATGTATGAAATGGTCTATACTAGACTATACATTACACATAGTGTGGGACTATTGAGATGGTTTATATCAAAACTAGGGAGTGAGCATTAGACAATAGTAAAGCATGTTTTCAAGTATCTACTTGGTTTGTGCTACCAAGGAAGACCTGGGTTGGATAGAGTGTCAAACATACATGGCTTTATTGATGTATATTGGGCTAGAGATATATATTAGACAAGATCTGCAAGTGGGTATGTGTTTAACCTATTTGGAGAATAAACCAATTGGATGAGCAAGAGATAGTCTATAATGGCACTTTCAAATATAGAAGCTTAATACATGGCAGCCAATCATGCAACCAAGGAAGTATTTTGGTTACAGATATTGTGTTCAGGTAAGGGGTTGGTACAATAACCTATAAGTATATATTGTGACATCCAAAGTACAACTTTCTTAACAAAGAACCATGCTTATCATTTGAAGACAAAGCATATTTATGTGCATTATCATTTTGTCAAGGATATGGTTGAAGACAAACAAGTGTTGCTAGAAAATGTTGACATTTTGAAGAATGTTGCAGAAGCATTGAAAAAAATTGTGAGCACTGAAAAATTCTCTTGTTGTAGAGAAACAATGAGCATTATTTCCTTGAACTATTGACTATGTACTTCTTTTGCCCCTTTTTGTGCAAAGAAAACAACAAGTGGAAGAATGTTAGGTGTGTGTTATATTATTTTCATGACTTATATGCACAACGAACATAGAGGAGTTGGAGGGGGGACTTGAAAACTCCCCTTGGTTAGAAGGTATGCAAAGGGGTGTTATCCCTCCTATGCGAGATTCAAGGAAACACCCTAAAACAAATTTTTTAAGTGGTTTTTCCCATGGTTTTAGTGTCATTAGGGGTATAGATTAATCATCAGGGTTGTCATTGCAAAGACAGCTGGAGTCGATGATGTACGTGGGTTTTCATCATGGTAGAGGATCGATATCATCATGTATCGACATTTGGCATGGGTTTATTGTCATCATGTGACAAAGTCGCGAATGTTACATTGTGACAATATTTTACACATGGGTTTTTAAAATAAATCCTAAATCTGTGTATTAATCCTATGCTACCTAACCCTAAAATCTACAAACCCTAACCTATGTTAAACCATTCAAACCCTAATACATTACAAACTATGTATTAAATACCTAATACATTAACATATGTATTAAACTGCATTAAAAAATCCTAATGACGTAGTCCTAAAGTTATGCAAAATCCATTACCTAAACCAATTCTCGACCTTTATAAACCATTGTAAAACATTGCAAAACCTTATGACAGTCCCTAATCGCCAAATAAATCGTCGAAACAGTTAACCACAGCGGGACCATGCATGTGACAGGGGTTATCAAAGTCGTAGGCCTTGACCGCGCAGTAACCGCAGTCCATAAACTATGTCGGGCTCATGTGAATGTTACAGTGGAAGACCATCAGGGTTGTATAGACTGCAACTACGTCAGAAATAGTTGACAGTCCACCACCATCATCGAAGGCAATTGTCACATGAACCGACAGGCCGCAGGGTTAGCCAAAATTGCAAGGGTAAACATCACAGGTGGTTACAAACATTTACACTGCAACTGTTCACATGGCAAGTCATTAACCTCCGCCCGGTTTACCCTGACAACTAACGGTTTTAGGCTAACCAAAGTTTATTTTTGGTTTTTTAAATAGTTTTGATAAACAAACTAATTCGATGACCTTGGAACCTGTCCATGTGTCCTTTCATCGCAAGACCGAAGCTCCTAAACCCAAATTAGGCCAAATTCATCCCAAAATACACTCAAAGGAGGTTTCCATGCATCTGCAAGCCTATAAAAGGCAGTTTTTCTCAATTAAGAGGATATTAGTAGTTTTGGGTTTTTGTATGTAGGTTCTTGAGGGATAGAGGCGATTTTGATTTCAGTGTTTTGGGAGCATCGGGAGTCAAAATTGGAAATTGTAAGCGGTGTTGGAAAGCTAGTTCAAAGAGCTTTCTGATGATAGAGATCAGAATTGTTGGTGTGCAAGTTCATTCTCTCCAAATCACTATGCAATTGACTCCTTTATTCTCATTCCTAATAAAAATGGTCGCCCATCTTGAAAGCGGACCCAGAGGTGTATTCCATCAGGGACGAACTCTGTAACCAATCTAGTTGTCTGGTGTATCTGTGTTTTTGCTATTTATACTTATGTTTTGCATCTTTCTTATGATTTATCAGCTATTGTAAAGTGTTTTGCTCCAACATATTTCCTCGATTTCCGCAGTTTCAGTTAACATTCAATTCTTAGATGGCTAATAACTTCTACATCAATTTTTAGTACATGGTCATTTTAGATCATATATTTTGGTATCAAAGCACGTTGTGTTTGTAGAGTTTTCCATTGAATGTTAACCAGGTCTAGGTTGCAACGAGGAGAAGGAATCCTTGAGCAGATCGATCTAGAGATTGGAAAGAGACGAGTCATTCAAAAATCGACCATGTCAGGACCTAATGCAGGTGAAAACACTGAGACTAAGATGAGTGAAGAGCAATTTCAGTAGACGTTCTTAAACATGCAATAGATGTTGGGAGAATTGTATGAAGACAAGAAGGTGAGAGATGCTTCTTCTTCAAAGCCATCAAAGAAGGACAAAGGTAAAGGCACGGATGATAAACCTCCTTCACCTCCATCATCTCCATCATCCTCTTTTTCTTATTCTTCTTCCAATGCAGAATCTAAAACGAAAAAGAAACCTAAGAATACATCTCTTTTGAAACTTTATGTTAAATTTGAGTTACCTGTTTATGATGGTGAAATGAATATTGAAAAGCTAGACAATTGGATAAAGCAGTTAGAAGTGTATTCTCGTATTCAAAACATTTCTAAAGATAAAACTAAAATTTAGTTAGCTACACTTAGAATGGGGTGAACAACTTTAATCTAGTGGGAAAGAAAAACTCAGATAGATGTAAAGCGTAAAGGAAAAGTCATCTCTTCATGGTCTAAGTTTTCGAAAGCCCTTAGGAAACAGTTCTATCCTTTAGGATACAACAGCAAACTTTTATTGATTGGTAGCATCTAAGGAAAGGTAAAGGGTAGAGTGTTCAAGAGTTTACTCAGGAGTTCAGGAAGAAAGCATTGGCACTTGGTATTTCATTGGATACACGTGAAACTTTGTTAAAATACATCATTAGTTTACATTCATATTTGTAGCATACTTTATTGATGTTTAATCCTGGTGATTTTGATGAGGTGTGTGTTTAGGCCATACATATTGAATTAGGTGGTAGACCATACAAGTTTTTATCTGAATCATCCAAAGAGTTTGAGACCAGAGATTCCAGTGATAGTAAGGGGAATAGCATTTCGAAGAGAAAGAAATCAACGATCGTTCAGAAGGAAAGACCTACTTGTTCTCATTGCCAGAGAATTAGTCATGATGAATTGAAGTGCTGGAAAATTCATCCAGAACTTAAGCCCAAAAAGTTCCTTAAGTTGAAGGATGAAAAGAAGGCCATTGTAGCAGTCCAACAAGATCTAGGTTCAGATTCAGGTGATGAAAGGAGGATAACTGCCATGGTTACAAAAGGTAAAAATTCTGATACTGGTTCAAGTTTGAAAACTAATGTATCTTCTTCAAACATAATTCCTCCACATGAAGAGAAAAGAGTTGAACTCTTCCACATAAGGATAACTTCTAAGCATACAAATATTGACACAAGGTTTGACAGTGGATCGCAAACAAATTTAATATTTGAACATATATTTAATCAATTGGGATTGGAGACACAAAATCATCCAAGACGATACCCATTAGGTTGGATTAATAAATCAAGTTAGATACATGTCACAAAGTAGTGTCGGTTAAAATTTGCAATTACATCTAAGTAAATTGATGAAGTGCAGTTAAATGTGGTCCCAGTAGACATATGTGGAGTTGTCTTAGGAAGTCCTTATCTTTATGATAGAGATGCAGTGTTTTATAGAAGAGAACATAAATATCACCTAAAGAAAGAAGGGGTTGAATTTATTTTTAGGGCACATAAAGTCAAATCTAACTTGGATTTAATTGTTAGAAATCAAGTTAAGTAGTTAATAAGTTCAAGTAAATATGTACTCATGGTTATTAAGGAACAACATAAGGTTGATTGTTCGAGATGCAAGATTCAGTTTATAGATCAATTGGTTAAGGTATTTAATTCTTTTCCAAGAAGTATTATTCGCGAACATGATGAGCAACATGAGATACATTTAATGTCCTATGAACATCTTCTTAAAGACAGAATGAATCTCAATTCATTCATTCAACTGAATTATAAAAGCTATCATCATCAACAGTGTATTGCAGGGAATGGTACATATGATTCCAACCAGAGACTTGTTTCAAATGGTATGTTTATTTTTAGTTTCAGGGGTGCAGGTCAGTATTGGGGAAAGTCAATGATACATTTCTTTGGTATTGCATCATCATTTCATGTTTTTAAAAGTAATGAAACCTCTTCTCAAGTGGAGAGGAAGTTAATAAGTTTTCATGAAAAATCATTTTCAAAAGCAGATCTAAAGTTTCCTTACCATGGTTTGAAAACTAATACATTAACTGAAAGTGTTAGTCAATGGAAATATCAGTTAATAGATGAAGAAATAATGATTCAAGTAAATCAATAATTACTTAGATACTTTCGAAATAAAACTAAGTTGCGGCAGTCTTTATGTCACAACTGGATGAGTTATGTGCAGCAAGTTCACTTAGTAATTAATCAACAGGAAAGTAAATCAAGTCAAGTAATTGATGTCAAGTCAAAATCAAAGGAGTCTTTGAATATTTTAGTTATTTCGGAAAGTAGATTGTTAATACCCATCAGATGTATTGAACAAAGTTCTACAAATATTGTTTTCAAAGTTGTTTTTGAATCACTAACTCATGATTCTTCGTGGAAAGAATTCAATTGCCACGTTGATAACAGGTTGTTTGCCCATTGTCGCAAGTTTTTCATACTGCGGATGGAAGAAACGGGTCACCAAATCAAAAAGTATCATGGTTAGCATCATCAAGGTCATCATCTATAGGTGATTGATCGAATGTATCGGTACATCATCAAGTCACGATGGAAAGAGAGGGAGTTCTACCCTCATCGACTAAATGTTTAGTCAAACTTTTGTGGTCCAAAAGCTTTCAAGTGGAGAGGAATGGTCCAGGAGGATCCATTGATCCAATTGCATAGATATTCAGTGTCGTCATCAGTGTTCATGGGTGTCGTTTAGTGTCGTCGTTGCTTTAGTTTAGCTTCGACAGATCGACGGTGTTGGTTATGATCAGGTTTTTCAAGTAATGTTCGTAGTTATGGTTTTATGGCGTTCAGCAGAGATGGTTTAGCACCTGGTTGTCAACTTGAGTTCATCGACAGTTCCCCAGGGTTTAGTCAACGAGATGTGTTTTGTCGTTTGACTTTGCAGGTTTGATGTGTCAACATCAGTGTTGTCAGTGATATAGATTAATCGCACGAGTTGTAATTGCAAATAAATCTGGAGTCGACGATGTGTGTGGGTTGTCATCGTGGCAGAGGATCGATATCGTCGTGTGTCGATAATCGACATGGGTTTATTGTCGTCATGTGATGAAGTTGCGAACATCGCATTGTGAAAATATTTTACACATGGGTTTTTAAAATAAATCCTAAATTTGTGTATTAATCCTATGCTACCTAACCCTAAAATCTACAAACCCTAACCTATGCTAAACCATTCAAACCCTAATACATTACAAACTATGCATTAAATACCTAATACATTAACATATGTATTAAACTACATTAAAGAAACCTAATGACCTAGTCCTAAAGCTAGGCAACTTCCATTACCTAAATCAAGTCTTGGCCTTTATAAACCATTGTAAAACATTACAAAACCTCATGACAATCCCTAACCGCCAGATAAACCGTCGGAATAGTTAACCGCGGCGGGACCATGCATGTGACAGGGGTTAGCAAAGTCACGAGCCTTAACCGTGTGATAACCGCAGTCCATAAACCGTGTTGGGCTCATGTGAATGTTGTAGTCGAAGACCACCAGGATTGTATAGACCGTGACTGTGTTGGAAATAGTTGACATACCACCGCCACTATCGAAGGTAGTTGTCACATGAACTGTCAGGCTGCACGGTTTGCCGAAACTGCGGGGGTAAACATCGCAGGTGGCCGTAAACATATACACTGCCACTGTTCACATGGAAATTCATCAACCTCCACCCAGTTTACCCTGACAGCGAACGATTTTTGGCTAACCAAAGTCTATTTTGGGTTTTTTAAACAGTTTTGATAAACAAACTAATTCAGTGACCATGGAAGTTGTCCATGTGTCCTTTCATCACAAAAATCGAAGCTCCTAAACCCAAATTAGGCCAAATTCATCCCTAAATACACTTAGAAGAGGTTTCCATGCATCTGGAAGCCTATAAATGGCAGTTTTTCTCAATTAAGAGGATATTGGTAGTTTTGGGTTTTTGTATGTAGGTTCTGAAGGGATAGAGGCAATTTTGTTTTCAATGTTTCGGGAGCATCGGGAGTTGGAATTAGAAACCGTAAGCAGCATTGGAAAGCTGCTTCAGAGAGCTTTCTGATGACAGAGGTCAAAATTTCCTGTGTGCAATTTCAATCTATCCAAATCACTATGTAATCGACTCCTTTCTTCTCATTCCTAATAAAAACGGTCGCCCATCTTGAAAGTGGACCGGGAGACACAGTCCGTCACTGACGAACTCTGTAATCAATCTTGTTGTCTGGTATATCTATGTTTTTTCTATTTATACTTTTGTTTTGCATCTCTCTTATGTTTTATCAGCTGTCGTAAAGTGTTCTACTCCAGTAACCTTCCTCGATTTACGTGCTTTGAGTTAACATTCAAACTCATTAATGGCTAATCAATTCTACATCAGTTTTTAGTATATGGTCATTTCAGATCAACATCTACTAGCAAGTTCATGATATCTTGGATAAATCCAATGCCAAGCATAAACAACATCATGTTCAACATCAGGTAAGGCATAAGTTTCAAGTGGGCGACAAGGTGTGGTTGCATATATAGAAAGAATGCCTTACTAAATCCCATTGAAAGCTTTGACTACTTCGATATAGGCCTTACACTATCATTAAGGCCCAGTGTAACAACACTTTCAAGATAAGTATCCCTCCATTCCTTGGCCTGCACCACATATTCAATGTGGATCGCCTTCGGCCATACTTCCCACCATTGTTAGAGACATTGGACATTGTTGAGCAACTAACACCAACATAGCTCAATCCAGATTGCATCCAATAGGCCATCATTGATTGGATAATGGACACACAAGTTAAAAACACTTGCCAATAGAGGATATAGTTGTATCAGGTTATCAAAGTTGGCCAACTCCTACGCCAAGGCAAGTGGCTCACCAAGGACCGAATTCGGCAAAATTTCCCCATCTCATGGAGGCACTCAACATAATGCGGACCATTGCTTCCTAAGGGGGAAGCATTGATCCAAGTGGAAATTGGTGGCCACCTGCCTATTCCACTTGGACCCCCAACATTGTTTCCTTTCAGTTTCCTATTTCGGTAGTTTTCTATTTTTGGTAGTTTTTCGGGTCTTGAACCTACGGAGCCTTTTTGAGGCCCTAAATGGTGCTTTTTGGGGAAGCAGGCAAATGTGAAGTGTGTGGAAATATTTGCATTTGAAATTTTTTTCCTTGAATATACCTTTCAACCAGACTATCGTGTGCACCAAACAGAGAATATGCCAAGGAGACGATCCCGAGAAGTTGATGTTCCAACTAACTTAATGGGGCCCACAAGCTTTTGGTGCTTCTTCTCCTATGGTTAAGTTTTTGGATTTTTAGTGTTTTCCATTGTTTCTTGATGATAAAAAAGCTTGATAGCCTCATTGTAACTCAGTTTAGAAGGCATGTAGCCATCACATTTCTTCTCAGAGTTAAGCTACCATCACCTAAGCTAGTTTGTTTCCTTCCTTGATGTAAACATATTTTAGCAGTTGTTATTTATTAATTGAAGATTTTCTTTGTTTTATCTCTGTGTTTTTGTTTAAAAATGTATTTCATTTCATGCCTTCATAAATGTGGATCACGTTGGGTCGGATTCAAGGAAACTAGTGACCAAGGGATTCTTCTCATGAAGTTGAGGTTGTCATTGGTTGACAACAAGGAGCTAAGGGATAAATTGAGGTCATAATAACAGTATATGAGTAGCAAGGTTTGTTGGTGTGACAACTATGGTTATGAGTTGACAAACTACATCGTGTTATTTGAAAAATTGTTGATTTGTAAGTCTGGTATGTACTTGTTGAATTGGCCTTGTTTATAGTGTTGATGGTGAAATCAATTATTCTTATTTACACTATTTATGCACTCAATGTAATCATTGTTTTAAAGATTGAATGAGTATTGTAGTACTGCTATAAAATACAGTTACATTTTGTCTCATTGAAACCCTAATCTAGAATTTCACCCGTAAGTGTAATTTTCCCAAGAGGGATATTATAGGGGTCAATTCTATGTGGCATTATTAGTGGTGAAATGAAATTCAAAACCTTGATACCAAGAGTACTCAAGAGAATGCAATGGGCCTAGTAACTAGTCTCAAAGGTGCTTCATTGGAATTTCGATGAACCACAAAATAGCTAGGATTTGGTTGCAATCTTGATTTGGAGACATAATAAATAGTTCTAACCCCCATCTATCATGGATGAGATTGGGGAAAATAGAATTTAACACATAGAAAGGCATGGTTCTAATAATTTGGCATTTGATAAATAAGATTCCACAACTCAATAATATGATACACATGTGCAAAATGAGTTTGAATGTTCTAAATCCCATTTGGAAGAATTGGAAATCGTCTTATAGGAAATTCTCCTTTAACTACCAGACCAAAGGGCTCTTGTTAGGATTGTCCTAAGCTTTTCTCATGTAGAAAAATTCAATAAATTTGAGTGGCTTAGTGCGATGAAGCAAGGTGGGTTTGTAGATTTTGAAGAATTTGTAAAGCACATGCACCCTTCAACAATAGAGAGTTTGCATCATTGGTACTAGGTAGTGATTTCGACTTAAAATAGTCTAGCAATTAAGGATAGAGTTCAATGAACACGTTTCACAAAGGGAGATTGTGTGATTTGTTACAAGTAAGAAATCATAAAGAAATTTCTTTAAGGCTACTAGGTATGATAAACTTTCCAGAAATAGGTTAAGGAAGAATACCATGCGTTTTTCATATCCAACCTAAATTAATAAGGGATGTTTTTTAAGGAACAAAAGGATGATCAAACACACATGAGAAAGGAATATAGGATACTATAAGATTGGTTGGAAAAGATGTCATCATTCTACAAACTACACTCCTTCACTTGAGGAAAGTTATTGGGTTCAAATCTAACTTAGCAATGCACTTTGCACTTAGAATACAGATTTTAAGAAATAAATTAATGCTCTTAAAGTTTAAGCCCAAGTGGGCATGCTCACCCTCCTTGCCTATAAAGGGACATGTAATGCACAACGTCTACTAAATCTTTTAGATGGTTATTACTAGGTAGCTTTTATAATAGTCTAGCAATTAAGAATAGGTGCAACGCACAAGTGTCCTAGATGGAAATTGTGTGATCTATCATAAGGAGGAAATAGTCAAGGATGTTGAAATTTTATGGAAAGTGAAATAGAATACAATTTCATGCTCTAATATTTACTTCCTAATGATTTTCAAATAATATTTCTCATGCCACAAATATCATTGAATAATTATACACAAAAAATCTCAAAAGTAAATGCATCAAAAACAATAAAGATCATAGAAAGATAACCATGCACAATAGACACAATATTTTACACTAGGAAACCTAACCTTGGGAGAAAACACAACAATCTTTTCTTGAGGAGAAATTGTCTTTTAACCAAGGTTACAAATCATAAATTTGTCTAGAAAATTGTGCCAAGCTTACAAGTTAAAATAACAATCAAACCTAATCAAACAACAAGTCAACATTGGTCAAATAGTCAAACTATGTAGTCAACTCAACCTAGTCAAACTTGGTCCTACAGTCAACTTCGACCTGTGGTCAAATCCACTTGTGTGGCTATAGTCAAACTCGCACATGCGGCCTCCAAATATCTCAATCAAATAGATTACTAAGCTCTCAGCCATATTTATTCAAAACAATTTGGTCAACTCTCAGTCAAATTCAGTCAACTTGGTCATGCGTGCAGCCTTAAGAAGAGAACAAATGATGATGAAGAAATATGATTCTATAAAATAAAATTTCTCCTTAGCTAAAAATTTATCCTCCACTAGAAAAGATAGATGAGCTTGCTATGCTGATAATTTGCTTCTCCAATGCTTGTCTATTTATATAGATCTTTAATTTTGAGTGGAGACCCATTAAGGGGCACCTCATCACAAGAAACCCCTTCCCTTATGGAGCCTACATCGCAAATCAACATTAGACTAGAATTGTTTACCCCACTATTGGGTGAAAAACCCCAATCAATAAACAATTCAAACCCACTCTATAAAATATAGATCACACCCTCCTTGAGCACAATGTGAGCATCGTAAGACAATCTCCCCTAGCCAAATTAGCATGGCGTCATGGGTGAATGTATCATTCTCCCCAAGTCAAATTAGCATGACCCCATAGGAAAATGTTTTCTCGTTGCTGTAAAAATATCAACACTCCCTCTCAGCAAGGGAGACATTTTACATCATGCCAAGCTTGTCTCTAAAGTATACGAACTTCCCCATTAACAAAGGCTTAGTGAGAATGTCCACAATATGCTCATCTATGGACATGTATTAGAGCTTCAATGATCGTTTCTACACCATGTCTCAGATGAAGTGATATTTGATCTCAATGTGCTTTGACCTATCATGAAATATTGGATTCTCCAAAAGATTCACACAGGTTTGAGTATCACAATATATCAAGGTCATCCTTATCGCTTCATTAAATATCCTTGTAAGCAACTTTTGAAAGCACATTATTTCCTGTCTTGTGGCACTGGTTGTGATATACTCTACTTCTGCTATATTACGTGCAAAATAATTTTACTTCCTACTAAACCATAATATCATGGTTGATCCTAAGTTGAAGTAGCACCTTGAGCTACTCTTTCTATCCATTTCACTCCCGACCCAATCAAAACCAGCATATCCTTGCAACCTCACTTTACCACCTAGGACATATCTCATATCATATCCAATTGTACCATGTAGGTACCTCAACGCATGCTTCATTGCAACCCAATGTACATGCCTTGGCTCAACCATAAATTGTCTCAGGGTGTTTAGTACAAAGAAAATATCTAGCTTGGTGTTAACCAAGTACATCAAGGATCCAATCGATTGCCTATACAAAATGGGATCCACCAAACCTAAATCTGAAGTGGAATCACTCAACTTCTTTAGATTTGTCACCATAGGTATAGCCATGGAATTGCATTTCATCATACTGAATCTCCTAAAGATCTAAATTGTGCGCTTCCCTTGTACAAGGAAGATCTCGCTAGGTCTCCACCACACCTCTAATCCCAATACATAATGCATCGAGACAAGATCCTTCATCTCCAACTCTGCAACTAACTCCCTCTTACACCCAACAATGAGCCTTGTTGCCCTAATAAGGAACAGATCATCAAGATATGGCACCAAGATCAAAGGATCACCATCAACAACCATGAAGTAAAGGTCAAGATCCACAATCACTCTTGGTGATGCCCAAACTCATCAATTATCCATCAATCCTGGAATTCCATGCCCTGGGTGCCTACTTGAGTCCATACAAAGCTTTCTTCAATCTGCAAACATGGGACTGCTTCCCATGTGCCATAAAGCCCTAAGGTTTCTCTATGTACACTTCCTCCTCAACAACGCCATTATGGAATGTGGTATTTACATCCTTATAATGAGCCTCCAACCCATAATTGAAGAAAGAGAAACAATAGTCCTTATAGAAGTGTACCTGGTGACTGGAGCAAATTTCTCCTCATACTCCACCCCCTCTTTCTAGAAGAACCCTCTCGGCACAAACCTCAGTTTTTACTTCTTGATGTTGCCATCTGCTACATGTTTGATCTTGTAAATCCATTTTGGAAATCACTATCGACTTCCCCTTTGGTCTTGAAACTATCTCCCACCCATCAATATTCATGATGGAATAATACTCCTCCATCGTGGAATCCTTCCAAACCTATTGGCTTGTTTCCTTCTCATAACTAGAAGGCTCATAATAAATTATGTGGCTCATCAATGCCATACAACTCGAGAGTTTATGTTCGCCTACTCTCCCTAAAAGTACCCCTAGGAGTTGCATGCATCTTTGAATCTTTCAAAGTGTCACAAAGCCATGCTAGTATCTTCTTGGTCCCTGCAACATATCTAAGTGGGTCCACTACCTGAAATGGCTCTACGGACTCCTCGTGACAGTCTAAAGTGTTGGAAATACTGAGAGGGTGGGGTGAACTAGATTTCCTTTTAAATTATTACTTTTACTAGTTAAATCAATTATATTTAGAACACAAAATGAACAATAGGAATAAATGATTTTATTAATATAATATTTACAATAAATCAGGTACAATATATATAGGGCTCCAACCCTTGATGAAGACATCGATCTTCAATCTCCTAAGCTCCAACCTGTTGTCAAGCACTAACTTGGTCTTTTGTGAGGCTCCAACCTCTAGGGCACCGACCCTATCTTCTCAAGGCACCAACCTTGTGTTTTGAGGCTCCAACCTTTCTCTGGTACAAGCTCCGACCTGGATTCTTGAAGACATCGATCCTCTAGGGCTCCAACTTTATCCTTCAAGGCACCTACCTTGTTTGTTCAAGGCTCCAACCTTCAGGGAACCAACCCTCCAGGCTCCAATCCATTGCTATATTTTGTCTACATATGTTTGATAGTAATTCTCTACTCCCAAAATCTTCTTTGCTGAATTATTTCAATCTACAGTTTCGCTGTAGTCTCCATGCTACATTATCAATGACAATCTATCTTCATATGAAGGAGTCTTCGCAACTCTTCATATTTTTCAACAGAGTCTGCAATGTTTACCTCATGATGATCTCAATAATGCATCATAATTTTTCAATAAAGTCTCCAAGATTTGTTGATGTTTTTCAACAAGATATATGTGCTATGCCTCAATGTCTTTACAAAATAGCTCTCTATTTTGACCCTCTATTCTTACTGTCGCGGAAATTTCTTCAGGAGTGGTGCAAGCTTCAGAGGAGTGCCTAGCGGCTTCAAGCTATGTATTTAATTAAAAAACGACCTTGTTTATATAGTCATTCTAACAGATCGTGGGTTGCGCTTCTATAGATTTATTATAGGTCTGAGCCTTTCAATAAACAACCCAGTCAACAGAATCCTCGACCTTCATCTTTCTCTTTCGCTCACTTGACCTTGGGATTTCTCTTTCTCTTACTCAACATTTGCCTTCTTTTATATTTCTTTAGGTTCATAAGTTGTGAACTATCCTCCTTCTTTGTAATTGAATTCCTGAGATCCTTAGCCAAATATGAGGCATCTTAACTTATATTTATATGGGTAATAATAATGTTCGTAAAGACACATTCATTTGGAGGAGTGGCCAACTTATTGTATGAAGTCGCTTATTACACAATATATTGGAGAGACCCTTTTTAATATTCATCCAAGGCTATACCCACATGGAGGTCTCACATGCCACGTTATCACATTAATCGCAATCGCAAAATTCATGAAAATCAGAGTTATTCCTCTAATCCCACAATCACAACTTTCGTATGTTTGCACATAACATAGTGGTTCCCCTACTGTCGATGGAGTGAATGCGATTAAATATTGAATAGTCATTAATAAATTCATTGGGTCCACAACTTCATCGAAATCGGTAGTTCCTTGGGTCTATCGCAATCAGCGGTCTGCAATACTATCGCAATCAGTGGTTTGGTCGTGTCAACCCTTAAGACTTGTGATATGGCTCCCAAGGAGGTAGACACGATATAACATAACAGTGTATTCATAACTTGTTTCAGGTCCGCAGTGATATCAAAATCATAGATTTTGGTGTGACATACCTTTAAGACTTTGTGATACCTTCCGATGTAGCAGACGCGATGTCTCATTAAGGAGTATTGTAATGGTCTGGCAATTCTGCAATACACATATTGCAATCGGCGGATTTGGGGTGGTGAAACATAATAAACTTTATGGTTTGCGATTATGTGATGGATGTGATATTGTAATAAGGCGTATTGTAATGGAATCATCTATTCCACAATACATATTGCAATCGGAGGATTTGAATGTAACAAGGCTTCAAGACTTGTGATGCAATGGATGCGATATTTCATTGAGTTGTATTGCAATGGTGTGGCAGGTCCACTATGATATTGCAATCGCAGTTTTCAAGTGTGACATTCCTTCGTGATACATAACTTTGACGGTATGTGATATTTCAGTAGGGATGTACCATAAACTATTTCGAGTCCGCAACTCAAATCGCAGTTGAATATTTCAACGTGACAAGGATTTAAAAACTTGCGGTATGGAAAATGTGATAATTCTTTAGGGCATGTTGTAATGGGACCATCGGGTCTGCAACTCATATCATAATTGGGAATATTAATGTGACACATAATAAAGTCATCGATAAAGCGTCGATATAATTTCTTCGATAAAGCGTCGATATCTCAACTCCTCCCTATAAACTGATTCTGATAAACTGCTTCTCTTCTCTTGCTGGCTTTCAATGACTTCATCCTCTTACTCTTTGGCTTTCCTCGGCTTCTGATGGCTTTCCTCCTTTGGCTTATCATCCTATGACCTCCGATAACTCTTCCAAAGAATTCTTCCTATATCTCTTCTTTGACTAGCTTTCCTTCTTGGGTCTACTGCTTCTATTTTGTTTGTATGTATATGTATATATATTATATATATATATATATATAGATATATTCAGCTCACTTGGCTCCTCCATCTCATCATATCTTCATATATCAAACTTTCATCACTATTAGCATTATGATCAATGGGCATCAATGGGTAATCATGTATCAAATAATTTTCCACCACAAACACTGCCATATTGACATCAATGACAACCTACATGAGTTTGATACACACCCGTCTAGCGTTGGGGGGGAGATTGTTGGACATTGGATAAACCAATGCTCCCTATGTGTTTCGAGACATGGACTAAACACCTTTCGTTGATCCTTATCTTTGGTGATGCGATTGTTGACTAATACCAGTGGGTTTTGGTCTAACGGCAATTGTGATTCCCAACATGAAGGATGAACAACTCGACCAAAGGGACCTATACCCACATCCTTCAGGATCTCCTTCTCCTCACTATCAATCTCCATATGAGACTATCTAGGCTTCCTGAAGGCTACCTCCTCATCAAAATTAATATCCCGACTAACCTAAATCTGACATTGCCTTGGAATGTAGATCTTGTAGGCATTCAAAGTCTTTTTTCATCCCACAAAAATACCCTTCTTCCCGGAAGATTCTAGCTTCTTCCTCTTCTCCTTGGGCATATGAATGTACACTGGACAATCAAAGATCCTCAAATGACTAACCTTTGGCTTCACTCCTATCAATACCTCCTTAGGAGTATTGTCCTACAATATCTAGTGAGGACTCTTGTTCTTAACATAAATTGTCGTGTTGGATGATTCTGCCCATAAGAACTGGGAAAATCCTAATCATGAATCATCTTCTTGACAGCCTCCACAATGGACTTGTTTTTCCTTTCCACAACCCCATTCTATTGAGGGGTGTAAGGGACCATCCAATCCCTCTTGATCCTTTCTTCCTTGCAAAAATTACTAAATTTCTTGGAAGTATATTCTCCTCCATTATCTAACCTCTAAACCCTGATGTTCTTCCCTTTCAAGTTCCCTACCTAAATATTGAACTCTTGGAACCTACTAAAGACCTCATCCTTGGTCTTCATGAAGTAGATCCATTTATTCCAATATAAATCATCAATGAATGTCACAAAGTACAAGAAACCACCCAAAGATTATATTGTCATCAATCCACATACATCTGAATGCACTAGATCCAAGATACCCTTGGACCTACTATCACTACTTGGAAAATATCCCTTGCCATTCTTGCCAAGTTCACAACCCCTACAAACACCCTCACGCTACAGCTCTGGAAGACCTATAACCATCCTCCTTAACATTGGCAAAGCTCTGTAATGTAGGTGAGAAAATCTCCAATGTCATAACTCACATAAACGAATACTATCAAGTACCAATGCCTGAGTTAGACATCCTAAAAATATGTACAGTCCTCCCTCTAAAACACCAACCACTCTTGCTAAGTCTATGCTTGAGCCCTTAGGGCATACAAGAAACTGACCATCTACAGATGCAACTAAGTAACCTCTATCCTCCAACATTGAAATCAAGAGCATGTTCTTCTTCAATCTTAGTACAAAAAATACATCTCTCATGTGTAGAGAATTTTCATACTCCAGCTGAAACGATGGTATCCCAACTCCTTTCACTACATCCTTGGCATTATCTCCAATTTCCAGTTGAATCCTTCTTTGTCAAATCAATGAGTGAATCTTGTGAACCTGTCAAATGCCTAGAAGCACCGCTATCCAACAACCAAATATCCTTGTTGTCAGTAATAGTTCCTATAAGAGCAGAGATAGATATATTCCTTCTGAAGTTCACATGCAATCTCATTAAGTTTAGATTCCTTTGTCTTCTTTTGTGGTAGATGTTCATCATCATCATTAACATTGGTTGTTGATGCATGTTTCTTTCCCTTCCTTTTCTTCTGACGACACCGTGAGGCATAGTGACAAAATGCATGACATTTGAAGCACCTGATCTTTGAAGGATCCTTCTTCTAATCTTGAACTAAAGTTGATCTTCCACCTTTATTCTTCTTATCAAAGTTTCTTCTTCCTTTTCCTTCCTTGCATGAGTTGCAAGGTCTTAGGTTTCTTCATCTTGAGGTCTCTACAAGATGTTCTTAGACAACAATCTGGCCTCCTCCTGGACACAATCAATCCATAGCTTATCAAACTTGGGTAACTCAACTCCTCCACAAATATTATGTACAAATGGATCCCATGAAGAAGGAAATCCATTAAGAGTCATTCTAATAAGCTTTGCAACATCAATGGTATCTCTAATGGCTCTAAGTTGATCTCTTAATGGGGAGACCCTCATGGGATAAGTGGCAACTAAATCTGATCTAGACAGCATGATCCTATAGAGCTTATGCCTCAAGGCCAATTTCATGCTAGTGTTCTTACTCTCGAACAATCCAGCCAAGGCATCACACATATCTTTTGCAAAGTTCAACTAGGCAACATGTGGAATCACATGGTCCTTTATGGAATCTATCAAGATCCTCTTAGCCTTTGCTTCATTCTTCTTATGCTTAGATTTCTCCTCAGCATCTTGTGGTTTTGAGACACTTTCCTTCACCTAATTTTGAATCTCTTTTTCATCCAAGACAAGGAGTACCCTGGTCTTCCAAGATCTAAAATTTATAGCACCATCCAACCTGTCTTCTACTCTGAGGCTAGGCACCATCCTGAAATGAGATATGAAGTTTGATCAAGCTACTTAAATACTAAAATCTAAGGCTAAAATTAATTGATGATCTTCAACAAAACTCTAATACCATGTTGAAATTATATGGCAAGTACAGCAGAATATAAATAAATTGCTTTGATAATTACTTCCTAATTATTTTTATATGGTATTTCTCACGCCACTGAATAATTATACAAAAAAAATCAACAATAAATGCAGCGGAAATAGTAAAGGTCATGGAAATACAGCCATGCACAATAGACACAATATTTTAACCTGGGAAACCCAAACTTGGGAGAAACCCCAACAATCTTTTCTTAAGGAGAAATTGTCTTTTCAGCAAGGTTACATGTCATAAATTTGTCGCCCCAACAATATTTTCTAGAGGATAAATTGTCTTTTCAGCAAAGTTACATGTCATAAATTTGTGCCAATTTTACAAATCAAAATACCAGTCAAACCTAATCAAACAATAGTGAATCAATGTTGGTAAAATAGTCAAACTTTGTGGTCAACTTGGCCTAATCAAATTGTTAGAAAATCAAAAAGGAAGAAATATTTTCTTATATATATAATTACTTGTGATTCTTTTATCTTTGTGTTCTTCTTTATCTTTTAGTTCATCAATCAATTACCAAAATAATAACACAAGGACAACAAATGTAGGTGGAAAACCAAGAAAAACCCCTATCTAGGGGAAAACCTAGTAAAAAATTCTTCCTTAAATAGTTTCTCGAGATAATCCAAGACTCTAGACCTAGATAGAGATTCCCTCCACACAAAGTCAGCCCTCAATCCTTATTGCAAATGACAACCCTTCATAGGAAACTTCGACCTGGAAGCATTAGCAGCAGCCTTGACCTAGTAATAACTTCGACCTAGCAGTAGTAGAAGCAACAGCTTCAACCAAACTTGGAGAACTTCAATCTCCCTTGATACACCTCGAAATGGAGTGATATTTGTCCCAAAATTTTGGTTTGAGCCCTTCTATTTGTTGAAAAATGTGTAACAAGGTTCGGTCTTCATAAGTATGAAATGTATTCTTTTAAATATAAAATGACAAAGAAATTATTATTATTATTGGAGCATGTTGAAGAATCTAGGGCACGGGATTAATGAGATATTCTTTACATGAAAATTATTAATGCTTAGCTTGTTAATCATTATTGTGTCTTCTTTTAATCATTAAATAGCTATGATAATAAAGAGACAAGAACACAATAAGTTGTCATTCTGCCAAGGCAAAAACCTCTCCCTCTTGGAGAGAAAAACCCGCATAAAATTATTCTTATAGAGACTCCAATTGATGAACACCAAGACTATGACCCTTGAATAACTGAGCCACTCTAAGGCCAAGCCACCAATCCTCTTCTTCATACTGTTGAAATGATCATCTTCACTGCACCACGAAGACATACATTATTGTTGTAACATCACTAAGAATATTCTTGTACTTCCACTAAGAGAATCATCATAGCTATGAGCTTCATGGTTGTTGCATTACAACAGAGATCACATTGATCCTCTTCCTTATGAATACATCAATATTGTGTGACTGTGATCATCGAGATAGTGACTATGTCTATGACGTATGTAAGCCGAGACAGAGATCCTTCTTGCCGAGAGTATACACTTGCGACTTCACTTATCATTTCATTGAAAATTCTTATCATATCTTTCCACTAAGGAGTGGACTACATCACCTATGCACTGAGGCTTGTAATGAGGAGGAGACTAAAACTTATTTGCAAGATTTCAGGTGAGTCCAAGATGGTATCTATATTGTACTCATTCAAGAAAGTATGTGAAGTTACAGACTTGTATCCATCAGAGCTTCTTCAGAGAGAAAATGTGATATGCTTCTCTATCCTTTTGTGGAGACTTTAGCTGTCTATTTATATGTGGTGTGTCTCCATATCAAGCCGATATTTCCCAGTGAAATGATGTATCTTATTTTGTGAATCGACATGACTCCCCTTTAATTCATTTGCTGACAAATGTGACTATTCTTTTCATTGTTTTTCTTTCTTGTCTTCAAGATGATTGTGTTGGTCTTGGAGGGTGGTTCTTAGACATTCGGTTGACCCATATATATTACATAAATTCTCAAGAAGATCTCTTTGACTCTTTGACTTTCCTAGACCTATGGAATGAGAAAGAAACTCATTCTTATAATTTATAAAACTAATATTTCTTTTTCTTGACAAGTACAAAGATCAAAATTACTTTGACAAATACTGAACCTAGTTACACTTTTCTTCAACACTTCCTCTTAACTAGGGATGTATTTACAATGGTACTTGGTTATTCTCAATCTGAATAATTTCTCATAAGAAGAATTGGATTGATAATCACATCTGTATAGCATCATATCAACCAGAATTGTCACAATGGAAGGCCTTTACTAAAGCTCCATCTCTCCACGAGACCATGAGCTACAATGCTGGTGAGACCAATGATTTATAGACACCTTCATCATTTTCTCTCAAGGTACATACTCACCTGGGTGTTCACTCAGTATGACCTTCTAGGACTATTCTTATCTTGGGTTCCCAACCCCCAAAGAATATCGGTCCTCTTGCTTACTATTAGCTTGGATTCCCTACACATCCTCAAAGAGTATCGAATTCCATATGATTACCTAACTGTCCATTCTTTCTTCCCAAATGAAGACAAGAATGTTGTGTCTATCATGTGTCTCAATTTCCATCCATGGCCTTCACCTAGACTTACGAATGTTAGTCCTAGTCTAGTGCATGACATGAAATAAAGGAAAAACAATTGTCACTCCTTTGTAATCATTGGTGATCTAATTCAAGCTCCCTCTTGGTCAGGGACCTGTCAGAATTTCCTCTTATCTAGGGACTTTTGAATACATCAACAACCTCTTCTTCATGGGTCCTTCAGCTACTTGATTAACTTCTCTCCTTAATGTCATGAAAGTTAGTTGAGCTTCTTTCTTGTAGGGAAACAATCATTGATCACTTTCCTCCTTAGTTTGTCAAGTCATTCCTTTCTTCATGGAAAGTGGAATTCTTGGTACATATCTAAAACATTATCCATCTAGATACTTCTTTCTCTTCATGCTTCTTTCAAGAATTTCCATCCACCACATGTATGCTAGTTGTCCTTGCGCTTACAACTCTTGTTCCAACAGCACTGCATGAACACATCCAAACATTATTCAAGAAATCAAGTCATAACAATAAATAAAAACATAGATTTTGAGATGGCTTTCTATCATGACATCATTTTTGTAGGTATCAACGTCTTGTATACATGTTCACACACACACACACACATATATATATTGTCAAGGGTCTATCTTTTCCAAACTTCCATCAGGGTCTTCGTATCATTCCGTGATATTTCCTAGTCAACTCTTCTTGGTCCTGGGATGTTGCTTTTCTTTACCATGGTTTCAAATATTAAAATCTCTTCCTTCCTCACACATTCCATTCCTAGTGGTTTTCTAATCATAGTTATGTAATTGTAGTCAACCACCTCATATTTCGTATGAGGACATATTATGTTGATTTCATCTAGTGTGAATTTATGTCTTTCTATATCCTTTCAGAAGAAGAGATCATTTTCCTTCGATCATGCTTCTCAAAATAGAGGTATTGGTTTGCAACCATACGACATGACATTATAGAACTTAAATACAAGTATACATACCTCATTTTACCTTTAGGTTGTCTAGGCTTCTTCCAGCAACTTCCTTGATTGAAATATCTTCAACCTCTTGGACTGCTCTTATGTCATCACATCATTATTCATGAATTCCATAGGTTGGAGTTGTTATTGAAACACTTGCTTCATCCCTGGACCAGTGAAGATTCCATCAGAGAATCTTGATGATCTTAAAGATCCCTATCCAGCAAATATTTCCATTTTCATCTATGATGAGCATTCTCCAAATGTTTGAGTTATGCAAAGTTGTTGCCTACAACTTTCCTTCTTTAGACCCTAAGTTGTTGACAAAGGTATCCTACTCATCCTTGTGATTATCGTTACCCTCATGATGATGTCATGAGACCTTGTTTCTAATATTTCCATAATGTTACATCATATCCGATAATATATTGCAGTCACATTCTTTGGAGGATTTAGGAGCCCAGAAGGAGACTTGTAGAGAGAGACTAACTTAAAGAATTCTACTCCCTCTTACCATGGCTTGTATTCAACTTCTTCCATCTTATCCAGTGACATGAATTTTCTTTTCCTTCTATCAATGTTCTTTTAAGAATCATACTGTTCGTAATTCCTTTTCTAGCTTCCCTAATGTCTACCTTATGAATTCAAAGGAGACCTCATTCAACGACTTCACTCATCTTATGAGGACCATAACTATCATCCTTATTTCATGCAAGGACCTTTTTATGAGGATTATGATTATCCTCTAGCATTTCCATTAACTTGCAAAACAAAGTCATTAAACCAAAAATTGATTAAACATGAGAGATACTTGGTATGTGAAGAGGAGATATTTACCTTGATGCTTCCTTTCCTTGAGATGCCCATCATGAAGCATATCCTTTAACTAAAACTTCTTTGGAGCCCTTCTAGAATTATGACATTTGTGATCTTGACACTTTTATGATATTGAGATCATCTTGACTCCTAATTCATATTCAAGGTACTTTCGACTCCTTCAACATTTGAACACATTGTTGTCATGCTAGAGATATTGCTATTCCACAAGTGAACTTTATCATGATCGATATTCCTAGGAGTGTATCAACGGACTCCTATATCGAGCATCATCCAAACTATGATATAGATAAACTCATATTCTGATCCAAGTGACATTTCATTGAGATCATGTTCATAAATAAGATCCAAAATTGTGAAACGTATATCGTTGTGACATTGTACTTATGAGCATTGTACATACGAAGTATGTAGAGAGGTACTGTGATGTGAGCCCGAACTTGCCACTAAGTAACATAGACCGAGATAGTAACTGGATTGTTTATAGAGAGATTGTCTTATTACCGAGACTGTCTTCTTTTTTCGAATCAACAATATTTTGTTTGACTGAGATCATGGTAGTAAGGACCCTGAGACTTACTCTTGTAATTTAGCATCAAAACTGAGATTATAATTCATGTTGAGAGCACGAGTGCTTCATTGATCCTTCCCATCTATGCGAGACTTTATACTTTGTCCCCACCCGAGCTTCAACATTGTTGCATCCTTTATTGTAACATTTTTCATGAGACCTTCACTATTTCTTTACTGAGATCATCTTTGCACTTCGAGATCATGGATTTCATCCAAACTGTGACAATGTGTGTCACGATTGTACTGAGATTCGTTATGACTATATTCAATTATGACAGTTATGAGACAAAGTATGTCTTTGTTCGACCATCAAAGTTATCTTATTACAGCTATTCGAAGCCTTGACAAAGATGTGTTGCGATTTTCGTTATAGGTATGTTGAGACTATGTTAAGAGATTTGAAATTGAGATACCGATATAGTGTATTTCTCTCCTTCGATCATGTTGAGGTGGCATTACAGTGGTTGTGTTATATATTATAGTCATGAGGAGACCAAGACATGAATTCGTAGATGGTGTTTGCGTACAGATGTTGATACAGAGTGTGTCCTCCTTCACCTTAACTGAGATTGTTATTGACTTGTATTGTTGTTGTTCATTGAAGATTGATCTTTTAAGTGTCTCCTTTATGCCCTTCCTTACACTTCAACCATAGCTTCGATACCATGTTGAAGAATCTAGGGCACAGGGCTAATGAGATTCTTCTTTACATGATAATGATTGATGCTTTTCTTGTCAATCATTAATGTTTCTTCTTTTAACCATTGAATAGATATCATAACAAAGAGACAAGAACACAATAAGTTGGCATTCTGTTAGGGCCAAAACCTCTACCTCTTAGAGAGGAAAACCCACATAAAATTCTTCTTATAGAGATTCCAATTGACGAACACCAAGACCATGACCCTTCACTAACTGAGCCACTCCAAGGAAAAGCCACCAATACTCTTCTTCATACTGTTTAAATCATCACCTTCATTGCACCATGGAGACATAAATTACTGTTGCAACATCATTGAGAATATTTTTGTACTTCCACTAAGAGACTCATCATAGATATGAGCTTCATGGCTGCTACATGACAACAAAGATCACATCGATCCTCTTCCTAGAATACATCAAAACTGGGTGATTGCGATCATCGAGATAGTGACTGTGTCTATGATGTATGTAAATCGAGAGAGAGATCCTTCTTTCCGAGGATGTATACTTGTGACTTCACTTACCATTTCACTGAAAGTTCTTATCATCTCTTTCCACTGAAGAGTGGACTTCATCAACAATGCACCAAGGCTTGTAATGAGGAGGAGACTGAAACGTATTTGCGAGATTTCAGGTGAGTCCGAGATGGTATCTATATTGTACTCATTCGAGAGACTGTTCCTTCAAAGTATGCGAAGTTACAGACTTGTACCCATCTGAGCTTCTTTAGAGAGAAAAAGTGATATGCTTCTTTGTCCTTTTGCAGAGACTTTAGCTGCCTATTTATAGGTGTTGTGTCTCCATATCAAGCCGACATTTCCCAGTGAACCGGCGTGTCATATGTTATGAACCGACATGAATCCCCTTTAATTCATTTATTGGCCTATGTGGTTGTGCTTTTCATTGCTTTTCTTTCTTTTCTTCAAGATGATTGTGGTGTTCTTGGAGGTTTTTTCTTAGACATTCAGTTGACCCAGATATATTACATAAATTCTCAAGAAGAGCTCTTTAACTCTTTGACTTTCCTAAACCTATGGAATGAGCAAGAAAATCATTCTTATAATTTACAAAAATAATATTTCTTTTTCCTTACAAGTATAAAGATCAAAATTACTTTGATAAATACCAAACCTAGTTACACTTTTCTTCAATAGAGCATGGGTTTCATGCTCAAGTTCTTTTATTTTATAGGTCAAGCACCCATTGAGTGCTTCTAGGATTTGTCTTAGGTATAAGAGTCATTATCATATATGGAAGACCCTATGAGCACATTGTAAATTGTAAAGAGAAAAATATTTTGTCTTAAAAGTGTAAAAATACCTCCAAGATCAAGTCAGCCTAAGGAGTTGCTAAGTTGGCCTACATGACAAGCCACGTCCACCCTTGAGGAAGCCTATATATAAGAGGAACTTGTCCTCCATTTGGATCACTCACTCTTTCATCTCTTATGTGAAGAAGCAGAAGAAGGAGAAGTTAAAGAAGGAGGTGCGAAGAAGAGGAAATCAAAGAAGTCGAAGTGTTTGGGTCTTATCTATTCTTCTGGGAAGATCGAAGTTAGGGTTTTTGTGTTGGATCTTCTGGGCTTTGATGTTGGAAGCAGAAGAGAAGGGAAGACAAGAAAAGGTCTTTTCAGGCATCTTACTAGCCCTAGGACTCAAGTCAAGGCAAGTGAATTCGAGAGGAAGGCTATTAGAGGGAGATCAAACTCTCCTAGAGAAGCAGCAACAGTTGCAACAGTTACTGGGAAGAAGAATTTCAAATCTACTCGGTGGTCGAAGATATTGTAGCAGAAGATCGAGGTAAACTTGACCTTGGAGGGTATTTGTCTGAGTCTAGGTCATGGTATTCATCAATTGAAAGATCTGAAAGATAAGAAGAGATTTATGGGTTTTCCCCTCAATAGGAGGGGTTTTGGCCCTGGCTTGAAACCTATATATTGTGTCATTGCTTTTATTGTTTTGGTAGTTGTTTGATGTATTGCACACTAGAATAATGACAAACAAAGCTAATAAGTAAAAGGTAACACAAAAAGTTATCAAGTTAAGAGAATTAACATATGCATTGCCCTATTGAATTCTAAAAATGGTATCAAAGCTTTGGTTCTCTAAGGGCATCATGAAGATCTCCTCTACAATAGAGAAGTTCATCAAGGAAATTGCAAGCCATCTCAAGAAAGGTATCAAGGAAGCATGGAGTTTCTTATTCTCTTCAAAGAAAGTATCATTCAAGGAAAGGGATGAAGGTCTCTTCTCGGCTCTCTCTCTAGTACATTCCAAGACAAATACATATGGGTAATTTATAATGGTGCATCAAGGCACATGACTGGCCATTCCCATTGATTGAAGACCTTATCAAAAGGAAAATCTGCTTACTCTATGGAACTTGGAGAAAACAAAAGCTATCTGGTGAAAGGCTTGGATCAACATCCACCCCAACAACATTCTATTTGTTGCAGGTTTGCACAAAAATTTACTTCCAATTTCAAGTTTAGAAAATAAAGGAGATAGAGTAGCCTTCATTGATGGAAAAGTAGTTGTCTGGGGAAAATACTCAAGCATAGATCAAGCAAAAGTTATTGGTATCCGAGAAGAAATGATTTACAAATTAATATCTCCCATAAGCCAAGCCCTAGTTCACACTAATATTTGTCCATGTGAACTTTGGCATTGAAGGTTTGGTCATCTACATTTCAAAATACTTCCAAATTTAAATTCTATAGTAGATGGAATATCGAATTTGAAGGAGGATCATGAAGGTGTTTGCAAGGGATGTGCATTGGGAAAGAATACCAAGATACCATTTGGAAGTAGTGCTTCGGAGTCGAAAGAAATATTAGATCTCATTCACTCTGATGTGTGTGGCCATATGACTCCAAAATCACTTGGGGGCCATTTATACTGTCACATTCATAGATGATCATTCAAGGAAGACCTCAGTTTACTTAATGAAAACCAAGGATGAAGTATTTACAAAATTTCAAGGATTCAAGGTTGAAGTGGAGAACCTTACTATTAAAATTGGAAACTAGGGCCAAACTCCACGTGGGTCTTCTTATTCACGGTAGATGATATTTTTCTTGGATTCCTCTCATCAAGAGGTGTAGGATTGATCTAAAGATAATTTGATTCCAACATGTATTCATGGAGATATGAATTTATTTATGTTATGTGACAATTCGTTAAGGTCGACCAGCAACCAGATTACCCCCATCTATCCTCAACGTTGCACTATAAATAGAGGTGGCTTGCAAGTCATTTTTAAACACACCTCTTGTGATATCTTCCTCTCCACTTGTCTTTGGGTTTTGGTGGTAGGAGAGATCTAAAGAGGATGCGGTGCCCTAGAGGAGATTCCCTAGACCTTAACGCTATCATGGAGGAGGCTTTAACACAGTGAAGGAGGACTCCATAACACAGCAAGGAGAGATCTAATCATTAGTCTAGAAGAGACCCTATCAACTATCCTAAAAGGCACATATATGCAGTCCTAAGGATAGACCTACACGTTGTTCAAAAGAGCCCTAACACAATTTTGTTTGTGCCCTAGTCACAGTCTAGATGCACCCTAACTCTTGGCCTTATTCCATAGCAAAAGAAGGACTAGATGTTGCCCTACATCTGCAATTGAAGAAGGCTCCTATATGCTGGAAAGAGGAGGCCTTAACTAGCCCTAGACGTAGTCCTCTAATCCGCAGTCAATAAGGGTTCTATGCAGCAAGAGGGGATCATATACACTGGAAATAGGAGGCCTTAACTAGCCCTCAACACAGTCAAAAGGAAGTATATTTAAGCATGCCCTAGCCGCAGTCATACCACAGTTATATGATGCCTAATTGACCTCTCATTTGGATAGGGATAGCATCAAGCTTCAAGCAGATAAGGAAGGTCTGAAAGTGGCTTGTATGACGTGGAGAAGAGTGTTGAAAGGTATGTGTTAAATTCTATCCAGCAAGCAGTGCTTAGACAACATATGTTAGGGTTGTGTTAACATAAATGCAAGGGCATAATTGTTGTATGTTGCAGACCTTGATTCAAAAGCTATGTACAGTCATTTGGATGGAGCAAGGGCTGCGAACCCGATGAAGGCTATGAACTGTGAATGTAATCACTGAGTTGAAGACCTTGGTTTCAAATCTTTGGAGCAACAAAAAGGGGTTGTTAGAGGGAAGATTAATATAGGCATATGTTCAGTGACCCTGGTGGAGCCTTATCATTGATAGAAGGTAGATTTATGAGTTGATCATATATGAAGGTACAAACTTGCTTGCGAGCAGTAGAGGAAAATGGTGTGTTAGGCAGCAGGCCATAACACCACAATCAATATTTTGTATGGGTATTTGAGGGCCCAGATCATTAGCATAATACATGGAGTTGTCATACTGTTGAATCCATTAGAGGGTTGTATGATGTTGCTGCAATATGAGATGGGCAGTGTTATTGTCATGTGTTAGTATTATTGCATTGAGGATCAGACTGCGAGCTAGGTGCAGCATGGTGATGGAATCACCTTGGAGAATCAATTGAAGAATGTTTGCCTTAACTCGAGTTCAGAACTGCGGTCCTTGTAATCTTCATGGTGAATATCTCTGATGTCTAATCTTGATAAGTCAAAGTATTGACTTCTGATGTATATGTACTATCTCTCTCTCTGCTGAACTATTGAAGAATATAAGAAGATTTGATCAAGGGTTTCTCCACATTGTGGTTTGTCCCTAGATGGTGCCACATCTTGTGTCCTCTTGTGTTCGCTTGTTTTCTGATGTTTATGTTTATGTTCTATTTGCACTTTACTATCATGCTAATGTAATTGCTAATATGGAATTGATATTGAGCCTAAATGGAAAAATTGAAGTAAATTTCTCTAAGCATAGAACATATCTAAAATTAACATGGTATCAGAGGTGAGGTGACGACAAAGCCCAAGCAAGAGTGAAAGATATCACCGAAGACAGTTGGAAAGGAAAAACAGTTCAATGGGTTCCTCATCTCACTTCTCGAGAGCAAGAAGTGATGGATTACGTGAAGGGTAAAATCCTTGAGCCTCCATCAAATGTATCGGCTTCTCCTAAGATCAAAATTCACCAAGGATGAATTTGAAGAGAAAAAAATTATCAGAGTGGTGCAGTGGAAGGATTTGGTGGCCTACCTAAAGGTCACTTCAATGCAAGGTCTAAATATAAGGGTGGAAGGAAGGGCATATGCCTTGCTTGCAATAGATTTGGCCATTATGTGAGGGAATGTCCAAATAAGAAGGGACACATCTCATGATGTTGGTCGCAATCAATCTGTTGATTTGAGGTAACATCGGATGTTCTCTAGCCATGAAATTTGGTGGAGAGGTTGGGCCACATGAGATCTCCAATACCCAGAAATGGTTTGGGAAAATTCTAAATAGATCAGGAGATATTTAAACAATTAATATTTTTAATGTAGACCCTAAGTCTAAACTTAGGGAAAATAAAATATTTATGTGTATTAATATGAATCTATGTTCGAGTGGTCCAAAAGACATGGATCAAGCCAGATCTAATCTTAGCCATTGATTAGAGACTTGATCTTGGTCGTTGCGATGTCAACAGGAAAAGTATAAGAGGAGGCTTGAGGGTCACTTGGAGAGTACACTAGAGTGATCAGTCATTCTATTCTCTAGAGCGGGGTTTGCTAAGAGAGATAGAATTAGTGATCGGAGAGTAGCTGAGGGGCATTGAATACAGACAGAAAGAGAGGCAGAGATAGTGTCGGGAGAGTAGCAGAGCAACCAGAGAGAGAGATGCGGGAGAAGTGAGTGCTCACATAGGGCCACGCAGAGGCAGCTAAGTGTTGTGTAGAGCATCAGAGAAGCCAACGTAGTTCATGCAGAGACTCAGAGAGCTGATGCAGGGCCTCCTAGGGCTGACGTAGACCAAGATAGGCTAACACAGGGCCAACGCTGTGCTAGGAGAGGGTGACACAGGACTAGCACTGGGCTAGGAGACGCTGACACAGGGCCAGCGCTAGGCCAGGAGAGGCTGACGCAATCTAGATTGGGCAGATGTTGGGGTTTCTAGGGCAGATTGGTGTTGAGTAGTTGTTGGAAGGATTATTTGGGGTTTTAGCCAGTAGATTTGTCAGAAGCTGAGAGGCATTACTGCCAAGAAAATTCTCTATTGGGGAGGCTAGTTTCGGCACCCAAATTGTACTCTGATATTGCTTAATAAGAAAACCCTCAGATAGTTGCACCGATTTTCCCACATTGGGTTTTTCTAGGGACATTAGTCCAAAAATAATGGTTTCATATGGCATGTTTGTTCTTTCTTCTTTTAGTTGTTGATTTGTAATATGTTGAGCATGCACTAGTGTTTATTTTCATTATTTACATTGTAAATAACTTGTTAAGGAAAATAACAAGTAGGTAGGAATAAATCCGATAAAGTGAATGGAGGGTTTCTAACTAAGTAAACTTAGAAACTTAAACATGGTATTAGAGTGTGATTGCAGATCATAGAGGACTAAAAGACATTAGCCGATCGGAGTAATAGCAGTAGAAAATAGTTGTCCCGAGGTGACAGATGTTGTTTTTAGCGACACAGAAGCCAAGGAAGTGTGATGCAGAGCCAACCAGAGCAAGGCAGAAGAATTTGGGAACCGTGCAGAGCCTCAGAGAGGCCAACGTTTTTGATGTAGAGGGCCATAGGGCTAACGTAAGGCATCCCAAGGCTGATGCAGACCAATCCGGGGTGACACGGAGCCAGCGTGAGGCAGAGAGGGGCTGACACAGCTCATAGAGAGGCAGTTTCTAGGGTCTAGAAGGCTGCAAGAATATTGCAAAGTGGAGTTGGTGAGGTATTGTAATTAGAACAGTACGTGATAGAGCAAGGCTAGAGGAGTTGTTACCAAGGGTTTCCAGCCAAGGAACCCGGATAGGTAGTACAGTTGCACAAGATCAGAGTAGGGGGCATCTTGACAAGCGGCAGAAGGATTTCCAGGAGGGAAATCAGGACTCAGAGGGAGTCCATAAGATAACTTCCAGACAGGAAGTAGAGACTCAGAGGAGTTGAATAGAGAACTTCCAAGAGGGAAGTAGAGGAGTGTCATGGCACTACACAGGGTAAGAGACCAAGATAGACTGGACAGAGCATCAAAATTCATAGTATGGAAGGCCGGAATCTTATCGGTGCTTGACAAGAATCGTGTCAAGAACTTCACCATGCAAGTTATAGCTATCCCAATCGACCCCAATGATAACGACAAGTACGAGGAGGCAATGGCGAGGGCCAAGAGCATCATCCTTGATGGGGTCAAGGACCATGTAGTTCCACACATTTCCGAGAAGGAAATAGCATATGAGATGTGGGAGGCCCTCAAGAAATTGTACCAGCATACTTTTGTGCAAAGAAGAATGCTACTTGAGAATCAGTTGAGGTCGTATCAGATGAAGAAGGGAGAACCAATTGACATCTTCCTTGGAGGACTGGATGAGATCCGAGATCAGTTGACTGTTATAGAGGCGACACTGGATCAGGAGCTGATGATGAGGATACCCTTGAATGTTGTATTAGAAGAATGGAAATTATTTGTCTAAAGTATACTAAGCAGAGGGACACTTCCACCTTGGATGAGATGTGGGTAGCTCTTCGCCAAGAAGAGATCAGATGGTAGTCAAAGACTGGTAGCAGTAGCAAGGGGATTAAAGTCAAGCAGGAGGAGGAAGATGTGGCCCTAGCATCTGAGGGAATGCAGGAGAAGTAGAAGAAGAAAGATCTCTCCAAGATCAAGTGCTTCCACTGTGGGGAGCTGGGTCATTATGCGACCCAGTGTCCAAGGAAGAAGAGTAAGGGAGAGTCTTCCGAGACTAAGGCAGTGATAGCATGGGCAGAGAAGGAAGTTTTGATAGATGATGATTGTGCCATGAGTGCACATGCACCACTTGAGCATAAATGGGAAGACATCAAGCTGTAGTCAGATGGACTACAGGCGATGAGGGGCAAGATCCTCAAGGTACCCAGCCTCTTGGATTGGACCTTGCTATGAGAGCCTTGATGAGGAGTAGCAGGACTCACTGAGTGGGTAGAGATGGATGCATATGGAGTAGCAAAGAGAGCTATAGTGCAAGAGTCCTGAGACAACGCAGAGCTAGTAGGATGTAGTAGTGCGAGAGGCACAAGAGTGTTGCACCAGTGCAGGAAGGCACAGAGAGGTGTGAAACGGTGCGAGATGAAGGGAGTTGTTGCAGCAATGCAGAGGTCAGAGAAGGAGCACTTTTCAGCGACAGAGGGAGCTTCAACATAAGTGGGTGTCTCTAGCCCAACATGGAGGTCAGTTGGGAGATCAGTTACTTACTTCTCAGTAACTGAGTTGCAGTACAGTAGTGGGTAGCACAATGCAGCATGATGAGAGGAGGTGCACTGCTGGGAGAAAGGACCAGCAACAACACAGATGCAGAGGAAGTTGTCATACAGATGCAGCAGTGGCAGTGGCAGAACCATGGCCAGCAGTACAAGAGGTAACAATGCAAAGGATGTTGGGCAGGAAGGCCTAGCATCAACACAGGTACTGAGGTCGGATGATCAGAGTAATACTCGGGGAGGAGTATTGCTAGAGCACAGTCCTCGCTAAGAGGGAGTGTTGATTTGGGGTAGAATTAGACGTGCTCTAGCCACGAAATTTGATGGAGAGGTTGGGACACATGAGATCTCCAATACCCAAAAAGGGTTTGGGTATATTCTGAATAGATAAGGAGATATTAAAATAATTAATATTTTTAATGGAGTCCCTAAGTATAAACTTAGGGAAAATAAAATATTAATGTGTATTAATATGAATCTGTGTTAAAATGGTCCAAAAGACATGGATACGGCCAGATCTAATCTTAGTTGTTGATTAGGGACTTAATCTCGGCCGTTGATATGTCAACAGGAAAAGTATAAGAGGAGGATTGAGGGTCACTTGGAGAGTACACTAGAGTGATCAGTCATTCTATTCTCTAGAGTGGGGTTTGCTAAGAGAGATAGAATCAGTGATTGGAGAGAAGCTAAGGGGAATTGATTACAAAGAGACAAAGAGGCAAAGATAGTGTTGGGAGGGCAGCAGAGCAGTAGGAGAGAGTGACGCAGGAGCATCCAGTGCTCACGCACGACCACGTGGAGGTAGCTAAGTGCTACGCAAAGCACTAGAGAGGCCATCATAGATGATGCAGAGGCTTAGAGAGCTGGTGCAAGGCTTCCTAGTGCTGACGCGGGGCCAGCATTATGTTAGGAGAGGCTGATGCAAGGCTAGTTCTTAGCTAGGAGAGGCTGACGCAATCTAAATTGGGTAGACACTGAGGTTTCTGGGGCAGATTGGTGCTGAGTATATGCCAGAAGGATTATCCAAGGTCAGAAACTAAGAGGTATTACTGCCAAGGAAATTATTTGTTAGGTAGGCCAGTTTTGGCACCCAGATTGTACTGTGATATTTCTTAATAAGAAATCCCTCAAATAACCGCACCAATTTTCCCACATTGGGCTTTTCCGGGGACATTAGTCCAAAAATAATGGTGTCATATGGCATGTTTGTTCTTGTTTCTTTTAGTTGTTGATCTGTAATATGTTGAGCATGCACTACTGTTTATTTTCAGTATTTACATAGTAAATAACTTGTTAAGGAAAATAACAAGTAGGTAGGAATAAATCAGATAACATGGAGGGTTTCTAACTAAGTAAACTTAGAAACTTCAACACATTCCAAGGGCATCTTCAATGATTGGAGGAATGACAGGTACAATGGAAAAGTAATAAAAGGAATGCAGGTCATCAACAAAATGGTCGACTCTTCAAGAAAGCAAGGAACTCCAGGTATGAAGAATCAAATGTTGTTTCTGATAAGAAAAAGGAGTATTATCTTATATTGGCCCTCTCCACTACTTCTCCTCTAGACTCTTTGGGAATCTATCTTATTGTTAGAAGTGCTTCAAGGCCCTTCATCGAATACAAGGGTAGCACGATTCATTTACAAGAAGTTCTTTATGTACCTGATCTCAAGAAGAAATTGGTGTCCATTTCGACAATGGAAGTCAAAGGTTTCAAGGTGACATTCATCGATGGAAAGGTACTTTTTTTAAAAACGAATTTTCAAGATGCTTTTACTCTTGGTTTCAGGGTTGGAAATTTGTATCAAGTTACAAGAAGTCCAATGGAGACCATGTCATGTGTCACATCACTTCTATGGCACCAAAGATATGCTTATCTTCATTGTGGGGCCCTACCCGATGTAAGACAGATGGTGACAAGGATACCTAAATTCAAGAAGAGCATGGAGGTACATGCCCGAGATGTACTAAAGGAAAACCTTAAGGGCACCATTCCCCTCATGTAATAGCAAGACCACAGATGTGGATCAACCTGAGGGGTTTGAGATTCATGATCGGGAATCTCATGTATGCATGTTGAAGAAAGATCTCTATAGCTTGAAGCAAGCACCCCAGGGTTGAGATGAGAGGATTAATAGCTATCTGATGAAGTTGAGATTCACTAGGAGTGAAGCCAATCCAAACCGTTGCTTTAAGGTTGTGGATGATAGACCTCTCATACTGGTACCTTATGAGGATGACCTCTTTTTGATAGGTGCAGAACCTCTCGTTTGCAAAAGTAAGAGGCAGTTGGATTCTGGATTTGGAATGGTGAATTGCAAGCCTGTGACTACCTCGATGAAGCATAACTCTAAGTAGTTATGTGGTAGTGATGTTGGACCTAATTTGGGAAATGCCTCTGAGTTTCATAAACTCATACTAGCATTGATGTTCTTGGTGAACTCCTGTCCAGATATATGTTTTGTAGTTACCATGTTGAGCTCATATATGGTTAAGCCTCACTGGATTGGTGTCAAGAATCATTTGAGATATCTTCAGGGCACAATCACTCTCTGATTGAGATACACTACTGAGAATATGAAGTTGCGTGATTATTATGATGTTGATTAGGCAGGTAGTGTGGAGGATCGCAAAAGCACTTATGGGTGCTGATTCTCTTTGGGTTCTTCTTCAATATCCTAGATGAGCAGGAAGCAGAAGTCAATTGTTTTGAGCACCAATGAGGCTGGATACATATCTTTGAGTATGGCCTTCTGTGAAGTTGTCTGGTTGTGGAAGCTCTTCTATGAGTTGTTTGGACACATGTTGGATACCATCATGATCTTCTGTGACAACCAAAGTGGGATTTGATTGTTGAGGAATCATGTGTTCTATGATCGCTTCGAGCATATAGTCATTGAGTGCCACTTTATCTGGGATATGGTACAATAGGCAACAAGAAGGATCCATCACTCTATGAGTGATGTACAGGTCACATGTATTCAGATGAAGCCCTTGAGAAAGGTCAAATTCTTGACTTTCCAAGAATGACTAGGAGTAGTGGAGAGACTCTCTCCTGAAGGTCCTATATGATATGGACATTGGGCTTTGGGAGCTCCGAGGGGCTTTGGGGTACTTCTTGGAGCGATGAGCAAACATAGGGTGAATGGTTCAGCCTTCCCCTAGTGGTATGTTATGTAGGCAGGATGAGTGGTTCATCCTTCTCCTGCTGAGACACAATCATAGGGTGAGTGGTTCAGCCTTCCCCTAGTGATTTGTTGTGTACAGGGTGAGTGGTTCAGCCTTCCCCTAGTGATTTGTTGTGTACAGGGTGAGTGGTTCAACCTTCCCCTGGGATACCCCATGGCGACATGTAGGAAGGATGAGTGCTTCATCCTTCTCCTGTTGATACATCCTACCCATGCAGTCTGGGACTCATGGGAAGTACCTCCCATCTGGCCAATGAGTGGGGAAATGAGGATAGGGACCATAATAGTACCAATGGATGAATTTTGTAACTACTGCACCCCCTATGCTAGGATGATATTGATTTGGGATCAATTGGAACTAAGTTCAGGTCAGTAAGGGTGGTATGATACACTCTCTCTATTTGGAACTGATTTCGGATCAGTAAGAGTGGTATGATACACTCTCTTTTTTTGGAACTAATTTCGGATAAGTAAGAGTGGTATGAGACTCTCTTTTATCTGGGACTAACTTCAGGTCAGTAGAGAATGGTATGATACATTCTCGATCAATTCTTCTTCTTCATAGTTCAACAGAGCATAGCAGAGCAAAAGTGCATGGAATTACATTGATGGTAGAGATAGTACAGTCTGGTAGATGTATTAGCAAATGGAGTTCTCCCTAGTTGAAAGGGAGTGTTAAAATTGGCAACTAAGCCCAAACTCCATGTGGGTCTTCTTATTCATGGCAGCTGATATTTTTCTTGGATTCCTCTTGTCGAGAGGTGTAGGATTGATCTAAAGATCATCCGATTTTGACATATATCCATGGAGATATGAATTTATTTGTGTTATGTGACAACTCGTCAAGGTAGGATAGCAACCAAATTACCCCCATCTATCTTCAACGTTGCATTATAAATATAGGTGGATTGCAAGTCATTTTTAGACACACCTCTTGTGATCTCTTTCTCTCCACTTGTCTTTTTATATTGGTGGTAGGGGAGATCTAAAGAGGATATGCTTCCCTAGACCTTAACGTTGTCATGGACGAGGCTTTAACACAGTGAAGGAGGACTCCATAACATAGCAAGGAGAGATCTAATATTTTTTCTAGAAGAGACCCTATCAGCTGTCCTAAAAGGCACTCACATGCAATCCTAAGGAGAGACCTACACATTGTTCAAAAGATCCATAACCGCAATTCTGTTTGTTCCCTAGTTACAATCCAGATGCGCCCTAACTGCTGGCCTTACTCCACAGCAAAAGAAGGACTAGATGTGCCCTACATCCGCAATTGAAGAAGGCTCCTATACACTAGAAAGAGGAGGCCTTAACTAGCCCTAGACACAGTCCTCTAATTTGCAATCAATGAGGATTATATGCAGGAAGAGGAGGATCCTATACACTGGAAAGAGGAGGCCTTAACTATCCCTAGACGCAGTCAAAAGGAAGTCTATTCAAGCATACTCTAGCCACAGTAATACCACAACTATATGATGCCTAATTTGACCTTTGATTTGGACAAGGACAACGTCAAACTTCAGGCAGATAAGGAAGGTCTAAAGGTGGCTTGTATGATGTGGAGAAGAGTGTTGAAAGGTATGTGTTAAATTCTATCCAACAAGGCATGCTCGGACAACATATGTTAGGGTTGTGTTAACATAAATGCAAGGGAATAATTGTTGTATGTTGCAGACCTTGATTCAAAAGCTATGTAAAGTCACTTGGATGGAGCAAGGGGTGTGAACCTGATGAAGGCTGTGAACAGTGAATGTAATCATTGTGTTGAAGACCTTGGTTTCAAACCTTTGGAGCAACAAAAATGGACTATTAGCAGGAAGATTAATATAGGCCTATGTTCAGTGACCTTGGTGGAGCCCCGTCATTGATAGAAGGTAGATTGATGAGCTAATCATGTATGAAGGTACATACTTCCTTGTGAGCAAAAAAGGAAAGTTGTGTGTTAGGTCGCAAGCCATAACACCACAGTCAATATTTCGTATGGGTATTTGAGGACCCAGATCATTTGCATAATACATGGAGTTGTCATATTGCTAAATCTCTTAGAGGGTTGTGTGATGTTGCTGCAAAATGAGATGGGTAGTGTTATTGTCATGGGTTGGTATTATTGCATTGAGGATTATACTGCTATATAGGTGCAGCATGGTGATGGGATCACCTTGGAGAATCAGTTGAAGAATGTTTTCCTTCACCCGAGTTCAGAACTACAGCCCTTGTCATCTTCATGGTCAAGATCTTTGATTCCTGATCTTGACAAGTCAAAGTATTGACTTCTGATGTATATGTACTATCTCTCTCTCTTCTGGACTATTGAAGAATATAAGAAGATTTGATCAAGGGTTTCCCCACATTGGGGTTTGTCCCTGGCTAGTGCCACATCTTGTGTCCTCTTGTGTTGGCTAGTTTTCTGATGTTTATGTTTATGTTCTATCTGCACTTTACTATCATGTTGATGTTATTGCTAATCTGGAATTGATATTGAAACTAAATGGAAAAATTGAAGTAAATTGCTCTAAGCATAGAACATACCTAAAATTAACACTTACATAAAGAAGAATCAAGATATTGAGATTTGATAATGGAGGATAATATACATCCAAAGAGATTATAACATTCTGTAAGGAGTCTAAGATTCAGAGGGCATTGATAGTCCCATACAATCTTGAACAAAATGGAGTCACAGAAAGAAAGGACACATCAGTTGAAGAAAGAGTAAAATCAATGTTACACGATCAAGATCTACCTAAATTTCTATGGGGAGAGACAACAAAGACAACAATCTACATTCAAAATCAATGTCCTCACAGATCTCTAGATAACAAGAATCCCTACAAAGTGTTCACTGGGAAGAAGCCATCTGTAGATCATCTATGAATATTTGGGTGTCCTATGTATATTCATATACCAAAGGACAAAAGAAAGAAGTTGAATCCTTCTGGTATGAAGCGAATATTTGTTGGGTATAATAACTCATCAAAATCCTATAGAATCTATATGAAAGATGGACATCACATTGAAATTTGTCATGATGTCATATCTGATGAGAGTATAGCATTCAAGAAATTAAAATAACTTTCCAGAGATTCTAATGACAAAGAGCTTCCGATATTTGAGGAGGAAGTTAACAAGGAAGGAGAAGTATCACACCATGAAGAAGAAGGGCCAAGTGAACCTGTTCAACTTGTGGTCATTCCAGAAACAAGGAAAATACCTAATTGGTTGAAATATACACTACTTGATGCAGAAGGTCATGGGGCACTACAAGTGTATTTCCCTACCCTAGTTGATTGACATTGATATGACATTAACATTTATTTATCCCTAAGGCCTACACATTATTCTTTGAGGACCTCAGGTTGAGGATCTGGACAGAACTCTATTGTTAGTGGTTGAGATATTAGTGGTTGTGATGTTTATGTATGTTCTCCATTGATATTATGATGAAGATAGCATTAATGGTTATGTATGTTATCTGTTGGTATTATGATGATTATAGCATTTATGGTTATGCATCTTCTATATTGATATTATGATGATTGTAGTATAAATGGTTATGTTTGGTCTTTATTGAATTTATGATGATGATCGCAGTAAAGGATATGTATGCTCTCTATTGATATCATGATGATGATAGCTTTGATGGATAGGTATGTTTTCTATTGATGTTATGATTTTGATATCTTTGATGGATATGTATGTTTCCATTAATGTTATGATGATGATAGCCATGATGGATGTGCCCCCTATGTTACCTACTTGCATTAGTTCTGGTTCACAATGAACAATGATGCGAATGACTAGGTGATGTTGATGATGCTATGAGGACAATGACTAACACTGAGAAACCTTGTTACTGATGATTATTGAGTATGGTAAGAAACCACTAAAGGCACTCGCCTATGATGAGTTGATGACCCCTGGTTTAATAAAAATTTATATTATTTTATCTTTGAAATTCGAAGTCAATTTTGAAACCTGCTATATATGTTTATCTATACTCTAATGATATGTTAGTGGTTGCACGCAAAAATTAGTTTCTTGGTCGAATGACTCACATATGGGTAATGGGGTTGTACAATTGGATGGAACTGCATAGGACGGGTGGCACTGCTGGCGAACTTTGAGATCTCGTCCTTCATGAAGCCACCCAATACTGTACGGCTGCGGGTGTGGTGTAGTTGGTAGACCCAACCGCTTCACGACCTCTGCTTAAATAAGGTTCTTTTGACTGCCACTGTCGACAATGAATTGCAGCAGCGAACCCTTCACCCACATCTGTGAGTGGAAAAGACGTTCCCCCTCCTCTGGCTCTTCGGGCTCATTCTTCTCGATCTTGGCAGTGGCAACAGTGGCGCTGGGATCCGCATCAATGATCTACTTCCCTTTGCCATTCCCCTTGTCGAGTTCTGGCTCAGGGTTGGAACATGTATCTGATTCGGAAGCCTTCAACTCGGCCACCAATGACTGCTTGGTCCGACACTCACTTGTGTTATGAGTGCGACTCTTGTGGAACTCACACCACTTTCCTATGTCCTTCTTTGGTTTCGTGGTGTTGTTCTTTTCTTGCATCTTCAACGGGTTGTCTTGGGTCGCCCCGCCTTGGCTTTGTCCTTTGGGCTTCGGATTTGCAGATCTAAAGCCTCGCTTCTTCTGTTTTGACTTTTGCTCGATTTTGACAGCGTATCGGTATGCTGTGCCGAGTGAGGAGATGTTCAAGAACTCCATATCTTCCTGGTTGTATCTGTGTAGGCAGCCACGATATTTGAGTACCAGATGCAACTCGTAATCTTTGATACCCAACTGTGTGCGCAAGGTATGAAAAATGTTTGTGAACTCTGAAACATCTTGGTCTCGTCCCTGCCGTAGTGTGGTCCATTTGATGTATTTGTCCTCATAGCTTTTGACAGGGTAGTACTGCTCCTTGATGGCATCTCTGAATGAATCCCAAGTGGGTGCGGCCGAAAATAGTGAGCCTGTGATTTCATCCTTCTGCTCGCAGTAGGTTTCCCACCAGTCCTTGACGTGGGGGGCTGCTTTGAGAAGAGCGAAAACAATCTTTTCCCGACTTGAAAATTCATTAACAGAAAAATAACCCTCTAGCACATTTAACCATTTATCTACCGCATCTGTGTCTATTTTACCCTCGAAGATGGGGATTTCAAAATTCACTTGTACCTTAAAGGGCATGTCATTTCCAGAGTAGCTGCTGGAAGCCGATGCGTCACCTCTAGGTAGCCGCTGAAGGATCTGCGCAAAGCTATCCATCATCGCGTTCCTTTGCCTCTCGAGCGCTTCTTCGAGCAAGATTTTGATAGGATGTCTTGCCCCCTCGTCTTTCTTCTCATCCGCCATGGGAGGCCGTCGGGATTTGCGAGGCTGGTCTTGCAAAGGTTCGACCAGTTCAAGCCCTAACTCCTTATATCCGGACCTCGTTGGGGACATGCAAAGAAAAACTGAGAAAAAGCAGACCACTCTGATACCACTGATCCGGATTTAAACAGGAATGCAATAAAATGCAGAGATAACCATATACACAAAGATGCAGCGGAAATAATGCTTCATTTCGTTAATGGAAAATACCGAAATATGCTTACAACCAGAGTTGGAAATAAACCAGCTAGGGCGATGGTAGCTTATCTCTGAGAAGAAGATGTGCGGACACTGGCCTCTGAAACATTTCCGAACTGTGTTTACAATGAGGCTCGAAGGCCTATTTATTGTTGAAAACATGAGAAAACCCATTCACATCCAAAACCTTACCCCTAGAAGATGAAACGCCAAATTATGGGCCCCGTTTTGGGAAATTGGTACATCAATTTCCGGGTCGTCAACTTTGGCATACGATCTCCGTTTGACGCGTATGATAGGCTCGTTAGAAGATTCGATCCAAGAAATACCACTTTGGGAACGACAACATGGGTCCAGGACCCATGTTGCCCCCAGATTTTCCAAAAAACGTCGTTTAGGCTCAAACGGCTCCGGAAGTTCAGGACCCGAAAAACTGCTAAAAATAGTAAATTGTGCTACAATTACGGAAACTGAAAAACTGAAAGAGAGTTGCGGGGGTCCAAATGGGATAGGTGGGTGGCCACCAACATCCACCTGGATCAACCTTGGTTAGATAGAGTGTCAAAACATACATGGCTTTATTGATTTATATTGGGCTAGAGATATAGATTAGACGAGATCTACAAGTGGATATGTGTTTAACCTATTTGGAAAATAAACCAATTGGATGAGCAAGAGATAGTCTATAGTGGCACTTTCAACTATAGAAGCTTAATATATGGTAGCCACTTGTTGGGTGCAGGCTTTGTGCATATTTTGGACACATTTCTCCCCCATTCTTAACCATTTCATCTCTGAACTTGTGGACTTTATATCATAATTACGTTTTTCCCGATTATAAGAATCCATTTTTGTTAAATATGAATGGGATGATATCTTTTTGATGGCTAACCGAGGCAATTATGAAAATAAGTTCTTAGGCTCTATTTCTTTCAGGTGATGCTCCAAAGTCCATGGTCAAAGGATCAACAATGGTGTGATAATTCACAAAGGGGTTTTGAGTACTTGTTGTTTCAGACCATTGTTGTTACACCCCGAATTGTTGTTACACCTCAAGCATTATTGTTACACCTCGAATTATTTTTACACCATGGGATGTTGACTACACCTCAACTGTCTAGGACCGTGGGTACTATTCCACAAGACAATTGTCGTAAAGATTGTATTATCTATGGGCGACTAAGGAGTCAAGGCAGTTGTGATTTTGAGAAATGATGTAACAACAATAGGCCTTGTATTTAGAACATGTTGTAACAATTTCTAATCTCTCTCGATATTGATCAGCATAAGAATCATGACATTCTCATGACTAATATGTTTCTTATTTTGGACATGTAAATCTTATAAAGGGGACTCAATTCCATGTAAATGGGACGGACAGTATCATTATTTTGCTTCTGTAATTCATAACCATTTTAATACAAAGAATAACATTGTTGATGTTTTTACAGACATGGTGTTGAGACTTTACTAATCCGTGTCTCATCCTTGTGCTCTGCTAGGGAGGAAGGACCCTCCTCTTTAGCAAGGATTGCAACAGCAGCAGTAGCATAGTGGGAAATTAATTATTGTTCATTTCATTAAGAACATATTTACCCATCAAATGGGAACTATTACCTCAAAACAAGTACTCTAGCCCAAAACCAAAGACAAAAACATGAAAGAGTAACCCAAAAACAAAAATTGTGTATCCCAAAATGATGTTTTTTAAGGGTAAATTTTCATTTTTTTTTAAATGGAAGTAAAAACCATTTTTTTTTTTTGCAAAATGGATGAGAAAAATACCCTCAAAAAAATAGGTGTTGATGTAGGAGCAAAAAAAAATCAGGTTACAAATTTGACACTTTTTAGTAATGGAATTAAAGATAAAATATGTGGACTGAAAAATTGTAAAATTCCAACAATTCTCGGACATGATGTTAAAAACAAAATATTATGTCTCAAATCATGATAATTCCAATAATTTCCATCTATGTTAAGATAAAATATCTTGGCTCTAAAAGACCATGAAATTGTAATTGTTTTCAACCATAGCATTAAAACTAAAATATCATGACTTAGAAAAACATTCAAATCGTGACAAATTTTCAACCATGCGATTAAAGCCAAATATTATGACTACAAAAAAATTTAAGTTTTCAAAATATTTCAAGCATGTTATTATGGAAAAAATTTATGACTAAAAGAACTTTAAAAACAACAGTTGAATAAAAGAGTTTTTATACCAAGAGTAATTTATTTTTTAAATGCTAAATATATAGCGATTTTAAATCTTAGCCTAAGACAACTTAGTACGTTGCAACAAAAAATTAGAAATCAACTATCAAATTGACACGTCGTGTAAGTGAACTCGGCCTATTGTAATGAAAACTTAAAAACCAACCATGAAATTGACACATTGTGGAGGTAGACTCGATTTGGTATAAGGGAAATTTTAAAATCAACTATGAAATTCCACATAATAGGATCGGGTTGTTAGAGGAGCATCGACACGGA
>APFE030095072.1:78249-95908 GCA_000404065.3 Pinus taeda
ACAAATATCAAGAGGATCAACAATGGGGGACAACAACGAAAACAACACTAAAACAGATGCCACCATTACCACCTTTGATTTTCCAATAGGAGATATCAGAGGCGAGGCTCCCATGAAAAGCATTCATTTGTCATCTCTCCCATCTTTTCAAGGGATGACTGTAGAGACCGTGACACCTTCTTTTTTGAATTTGATGTCTTGTATAGGAGCTATGATTATATTTCAAATTCTCAAAAGTTGAAATTATTCCTTGCTACTCTAAAAAGAGCAGTGTTGAGATGGTTCATGGGATTAGGCTCTGCGACCATTCAGACGTGGAGTGACATGAAAGAGACATTTCTATCTAAGTATCAGGATTATTGCAGAAACAGGTATTTGAGGGAAGAAATATTTAGGATGACACAAAAGGAGGAAGAAATCTTGGAGGACTATGTGGAGTGATTCCATTACAATTTGCAAGGATCTAAACACAGTGACTTAGATCAAGAAATATTGAAGACCATATTCATAAGCAGAATGAGAGATGATTGCCTTGATACCTTGAATATACTAGGGAAGGGGGACATATCTTAGGAACTATTTGTCAAGATAGTAAAGCTTCGTTTGAGATGCTATAGAGGATTTCCAAAGGGGAGAAGCATGGTACAAGATGGCTATGCCCAGATACAAAAATCTGCAAATGGTGGTGTGACCAGGGCAGAAATCAGAAACTTGTTTGAGAATCTTAAAATTGATTTTCTCACTACCTTGTATGCTCAAATAACGACAACACAAGTGAAAAAAGCATAGTACGATGTTGATGTAGCTTTAGCCATGTTCTACCTCATATGCAAAGACAAGCATTCCTAGAAGGAATGTAGGGTAAATAGCATCACCATGTGTAACATTTGCGATCTAAAGCATTCCACAGGTCATAGCCCGGAGCTTCCCAAATTGAAAGTCGTGCTTAAGGAATCAAGCTAGGAGGTTCAGTCTTCCTACTTCATTGGATCCAGGAAGCCTTGGAAACCACGACCCCCAGGTATGTCTCAAGACTTCTCGTCATTCAATACATGGAATAATACAGATAATGTTCAGCAATTTCCATGGCAGTATTCTGCCCCTCCTCCAGCACAAGATCCTCCACCTTGGAATTTGTGGTCTCCCTCATCACCTTTCCAATGCCCTCCATTGCAACCATATCCTTGGACTCAAAATTAGAGAGGAAATTCCCTAGGACCAATTCCTCATGTAATACCAGTACAACAATAGTTGCACCGACCACCTCTTCAAACACCTGTTGCTACACCTTCTATACGACCCCAATTACCTGTGCAACCTAACCCTAACCCAAACAATATGGCAGCCCAGAACATTGAACCCTCGACTACCCTTCAGACTTACTGTATCACTCCTGTCGGGTATAACAAAATCCATCCTTGGTCAGGCAAAGTGGCTAACCCAAAACTCTCCCTTGTTATAACCAAAGAAGAATGTGAGTCAACTAGGGGTGTTCTACAGATCTTGAAGTTGTATTCACACCTGTAACAGCTGATTCGAAAGGGATTGTTGCACCGGTAACAACCAGTTCGAGTAGAGTTGATACCATTGTAACAATTGATTTGACTATAACAACTAAAGACCCTCCATATCCTCGAAGGCTAGTAGAAACTGGTATGACTTCACACCTAGAATCAAATTTTCTCAAGGAGTTGAGAAACTTACACATACAGATTCCTCTACTACAGGCTATCAAAAATGTCCCTATTTATGGAAAACAGTAAGTGATCTGTGTGTTAAAAAACCTGGAAGGAAGCCTAAGGACCCTGCTACTATTCATGTGATGGGAAAGTTATCCAAGTTGATGATTGATCAACCCCTTTTAACCAAGGACAATGATCAAGGGAATCCTATTGTCACTGTTTACATTGATGGCAAGGCAATTACCAATACATTGATTGATTTCAAGGCAGCCATTAATGTAATGACGAAAGAAATTTTCATCGCCTTAGGGTTACAAGGACTAAGAAACACACCTACAGTGTTGGAATTAGCAGATAGGCCTCATGTCAAACTTGAGGGGATGTTAGAAGATGTAGTGATTACAGTAGATTCTTGGCGATATCCTATTGACTTCCTTGTTTTACAAACTAAACCAAACCTGGGGGGCCATCCTTTAATCTTAGGAATGTCGTGGCTAGCCACTGTAGATGCATTCATAGGATGGAGGTCTAGGTATATGACAATTCCTGATGGCTAGGCCACCAATAATCTTAGCCTTTATCCCCCGGAAAAACCAAATACGAATTAGGGAAATCCCTTGTGGGATGAGTTTGATCCTTAGTCAAATCACTCACAACCACTTCTCACCCTCGGGAAGGCACAATAATTTAAGAATGAAATGAAAGATGATATCATAAGTGGTTTTATTAGTAATTCACTTTCTGTTACTTCCATTGGAGACCTGGGGGAGGAATATGTTGTAGAAGATTTGAGCCTTGAATAGATGAAGACCGCTCCAAGTATTAACAATAGTCCTATTGAAATAGAACCAGGCAAATATCTTAATGTCAATCCAAAATTGATTGTTGAGCATAACATATTGTTGTTACAGTTGTTACAGAAATACAAAAAGGCATTTGCATGGGATTATATAGATATGAAGGGTATCCATCCCATCCTATGCATTCACCACATCTATTTGAAGGATGGTTTCAATCCAGTGAGACAACCACAGCGACGCATGAACCCTGCATTGAAGGACATAGTAAAAGAAGAATTGTAGAAACTCTTGAATGCCAACTTCATTTATCCCATTTCTGACAGTTAATGGGTATCTCCGCTTGTCATTATCCCCAAAAAGAATGGAAAGTGGAGGGTTTGTGTGGATTACAGAGAATTCTACAAAGCTACTCAAAAGGACAATTTCCCCCTGCCATTTATAGACCGGTCCCTTGATACCCTATCCGGAAAGAAATTTCTCTCATCCTTAAACAGGTTTAATAGGTACAACCAAATACAGATTGCCCCGGAAGACCAAGATAAAATGACCTTTACCTGCCCTTGGGGAAATTTTGCATACATTGTTCTTCCTTTTCGAATTTGTAACGCACCAGCAACTTTCCAAAGGGTGATACTAGGAATTTTCTCAGATCTGTTGAACGATGTCTAGAAATTTTCATGAATGACTTCACACCCTACAGGGACACCTTCAAAACAACATTAGTTAATTTGGAAAAATGATTAGAACGATGTGAACAGACTGATGTTGCTTTGAGTACAGAGAAATGTCACATGATGATGAATGAAGGGATCGTGTTGGGACATCTTATTTGAGCTGACAAGATTAAAGTGGGACCTGCTAAGATAGAGGTAATCTTACAAATCCAAATCCCCAAGACACAGAAAGAGGTGCGTAGTTTCTTGGGTCATGCAGGGTACTATAGGAGGTTTATAGAAAAAATGTGAACGATTGCATCTCCTTTATTTTCTTTACTTATGAAAGATGCAGAGTTTGTATGGACAGGAAAATGTGAGCAGGTCTTTGCAAAATTAAAATATTGTGTATCAATAGCTTCTATTTTGAGCGGTCCAAACTGGAATTTGTCATTCCATATAGCTACGAACGCATTTGATACTATTGTGGGAGTTGTTTTGGGCCAGCTGGAGGACAAGAAACCATATGCCATTTACTATATAAAAAAAAACTTGACTCCATCTGAACTTAATTACATGTGACCAAGAATGAATTCCTTGCAGTAGTGCATGCCATTAATAAATTTTGGCACTACATCACAGGATATCAAGTTCTTGTACACACTGACCACTCTACCGTTCGTTTTTTATGAAAAAACCAATCACTAATGGTAGGATTACACGGTGGTTATTGTTGTTATAGGAATTTGATATAACTATCCTAGATAAACCTGGGAACGATAATGTGGTGGTTGATTTTCTTTCTAGGCTGAATGTTGGTAGCGAAAGCATGCCTATTGAAGATTCTTTTCCGAATGAATATATTTTTGTTATTTCAGTTCGCTCACCATGGTACGCAGACATAGTTAATTATCTTGTTGTAGGAAAAATCCCCCAACACCTATCCTACAAGTAAAAGAAAAGGATTTTTCAACAAAGTGCTAGATACTCATGGATAGAAGGAAATCTCTATCACACTGGGTCAGACCATCAAATTAGATGATGTGTAAGGGAGGATGAACTTTTTGATATCCTTCGAGCTTTTCATGAGGAACCTTGCGATGGAAACTTTGCAGATAAGAGAACAAGATACAAGGTGCTCTCAACAAGCTAATATTGGCCCACAATATTCCAGGATTCTAAAAAACTTGTGAAGGGATGTGACAGCTGCCAAAGAATGGGTCAATCACTCCAATCAAATGAAATGTCATTGGAACCTCAAATAGTCTTAGAACCATTTGAGAAATGGGCCCTGGATTTTGTAGGACCAATTAACTCGTCATCTCATCAGAAATCCTACATTCCAGTCTACACAGACTATGTCACAAAATGGGTCGAGGCGAAAGCATTAACCAGAGCTACAAAGCAAGTTGTTTTAGACTTGTTGTTTGAAGATATTTATGTCCACTTTGGAGTTCCCAGAGAAATAGTCACAGATGGAGGACCCATTTTACATCTCATTTGATTTAGAACCAGGTTGAAAAATACAAAATCTGTCATATAATCACTTCGCCTTATCATCCGCAAACAACTAGCCAAGTGGAAATCACCAACAAGGTTATTGAGGGCATTTTTACCAAGATTGTAACTAGCCACCGAATAAATTAGGCTAATAAACTTCCAGAAGTGTTGTGGGCATATCGGTCTACATGGAGGAATACTACAAGGTTCTCACCATATGTATTAGTGTATGGTAAAAATCCTTTGTTTCCTATAGAATTTGAAAGTAAGACATTAATAACAATGTTATAAGTGAATTTGGATCTGGAAACAACAAAGAAACAATGATTGAATCAGCTTAATGAACTAGATGAGAAATGGTTAGTTGTCATTTAGAAAACAGACATTGTCCAACAACAAAGAGCTAAGTGGTATGACAAATTCATTAAAAATAAGAAATTTCTAAACTGAGATTGGGCTCTATGATATTATTCAAGATTTAAGGATTTTAAAGGGAAGCTCTGCACCAAGTGGCTAGGTCCTTATGAAGTTGACACAGTATTCGACAATGGGACTGTAAATTTAGTAACTATTAACAATGTGTTAAGTTATGGTATGTTCTATGCTTATAACAATTTACTTCTTTTTATAAAGTGCATATAGAACATTAAACGATCGACAGAAAACAAGCCAAGACAAGAGACACAAGATATGGCGGCGAGCCAGGGACAAACCCCACAATGTGTGGGGAAACCCTTTGATCAAATCTTCTTTTATCTTCAATAATTTAGCAGAGAGAAATAGTACAATAAATCTAATTTATATCAGCAGTAGCAAACCCTAGATCAGCAACATCGGCGTTAGTGGCTTCATCGTCAAACTAAGGCAGACGATATCTCACAAACCGACCGTTGGATCAGCTTGATTCCACCACCAAACGTTGCGGCTTCCAGAGAAGGTTCATATGAACCTTCAACGCAGTTCAGATGAGGAGATCTTCTAGTCCACGCAGGTCAAACTTTACTTCTGCAGTTGCAGCTTCAGTTTCAGCAGCTTCCTTCAAACTAGGGCAGTCGATATCTTGCAAACTGTCTGTCGGATTGACTTGATTCCACCACCAAAAGTTGCATGTTTCAGAGGAGGTTCAGATGAACCTAAAGCCAGTTCATATGAGGAGATATTCTAGTCCATGCAAGTCAAACTTTACTTCTGCAGTTGCAGATTCAGTTTCAGCAGCTTCCTTCAAACTAGGGCAGTCCATATCTTGCAAACCGTCCGTCAAATTGACTTGATTCCACCACCAAAAGTTGCGGCTTTCAGAGGAGGTTCATATGAACCTACAGTGCAGTTTAGATGAGATCTTTTGGTACATGTAGGTAAAACTTTACTTCTACAGTTGCAGCTTCAGTTTCAGTAGCTTCTAGCTTCACATGTGTGAGAGAGAGACCATTTTCTGCGCAGTAGAGAAGAGACTCTTTTATGCACAGTAGAGAGAGAGAGATGTGATGATATGAGTGAGTGAAAATGAGGAAAAGTCCTCTTGTATTTATACACAAATGATGATGTTTGAATAGATGCGACTGTTGGGCTTTTGAGCCTACATGAGTTGTAGGTCGGCTTGATAATAATTCCATAATCAAAATAAATTCATATCTCCATGAATACTTATCAGAACCAGATGATCTTTATATCAATCTTACACCTCTCGAAGAGAGGAATCTAATAAAAATATTATCATCCATGAATAAGATGACCCACATGTTTTTCCCTAGTTTCCAATATTAACATTCCCTCTCAACTAGGGAGAACTTCATTTGCAATCTGTCTATCAGTCGTTACTATTCATCCATTAAATGAACTGCCCTGTACAGCCTGACCCTTGCCCTACTCTTCTCTATTGTACCTATTTTTCTTTGTCTTGTTCTTCCCTGTACTGATCTGTATTGTTCTGCTATGTTTTTCTCTACTCTTGCATTGTTCTGTTTTGCACTGCTTTTGTCTGAATTATGAAGAAGAAGAAATGATTGAGGATGTATCATACTGACTCAAAGTCAGTCTCAGAGTATGTACCATTGGTCCCAGACTAGTCTCAACTGACCCGAAGTCAGCGTCATAGTATGTACAACTCCTACCATTGGTCCCAGACCAGTAACATCCTCCACTAACTCAAAGTCAGTCGCAGAATGCGTACCACTGGTCCCAGACCACTCTCAACCGACCCGAAGTCAGTGTCATAGAATGTACCACTCCTACCACTGGTCCCAGACCAGTATCATTGATCCCAGATCAATGGAGGTCATCTTAGTGTATGGAGTACGGTAGATACAACGATGCATCCATCAGTACTACTATGGTCCCTAACTTCATTTCCCTGCTCATTGATCAGATGAGAGGTACTTCCCATGAGTCCCAGACTGCATGGGTAGGATGCCTCGACAAGAGAACTAATCAATCCTATCCTCACAGGAGAACACATCAATCCAGGCCTCACAGGAGAACACATCAATCCTGCTACAATCGCCATGGAGAACACATCAATCCTACTACAATCACCATGGAGAACACATCAATATAGGCCTTACGAGAGAACACATCAATCCTGCTACAATCGCCATGGAGAACACATCAATCTAGGCTTCACAGGAGAACTAATCATCCTGCTACATAGGAGAGCAAATCATCATGTTCCACAAGAGAGCGAATCATCTTGTCCCACAAAAGAGTGAAGCATCTTGTTCCAGTGCGCACCACCAGGGGAGGGTGAGTCACCCTGTGGTCATATGTTGCTCCAGTAAGAACTGCAAGCCCTCAGAGCTCCCAGAGCTCAATGTATGCAACATGTAGGACCCTTGTATAAGGGTTTCTTGAAGACTCCAAGTCGTTTTGTAAAATCACAGATTAGATATTTCCTCGGGGCTTTGACAAGGTGTATCGACCTGTACATCATCTTAATGCGATGGAGCCTCCTTACTCATTGACTTACCATATCCCAGATGATGTCTATCTGCTAGAGTAATCGACGAATATGGGATTCCTCAGTAATCGAATCCCACCTCTGGTTGTTACAGAGAATCACAATGGTATGTGTTCAACCAGCTCACTAAAGAGATTTCCCAACCAGGCAGCTTCGTACGAGATCATACTCGTAGATATGTATCTGGTCTCGATGATGCTTATGACAACGAACTTCTGATTCCTACTCTTCCATTATATCGAAGAAAAATCCAAAGAGAAACAACACTAAAAGTGCTCCAGTGATCCTCCACACTACCTGCCTAATCAGCATTCGAATAATCATGCAGTTTCATATTTCTGGCAGTGTATCTCAATCCATGAGAGATTGTGTCCCGAAGACATCTTAGAAGATTCTTGGCACCAATCTAGTGAGGCCCAACCAAATATGAGTTCACAATGCTAACTGAAAAACATATGTTCGCACGAAGGTTTACCAAGAACATCAACGCGAATGAGTTTTTGAAACTCAAAGGCATTTCCCAAATCTGGTCTAACATCACTAACATATAACTTCTGAAAGTTAAGATCCTCGAGGTAGTCACAGGCTTGCAATCCATCATACCAAATCTTTTCAGAATCTTCGCCACATATTTTCCTTGAGATAGCAAAATTTCCCTTGGCTTCTGCCACACTTCAAGTCCTTGGTTCTTCATTTCAAATTCAGAAGCTAACTCCCTCTTACATTTGTGAATGAGAGGGTATGCACCTGTTAGAAAGAGGTCATCCACGTATACCACCAGTCTGAGAGGTTTGTCATCTTCAACCTTAAAGTAAAGGTTAGGATCGACTTCACTCCTAGTGAATCACAACTTCATCAAGTAGCTCTCGATCCTCTCATACCATGCTCGGGGTGCTTGCTTCAGCCCATAGAGAGCCTTATTCAACCTGCATACATGATATTTTCAATCATAAATCTCAAATCCTTTGGGTTGCTCCACATAGACCTTTTCTTTGATCAAACCATGCAAGAACGTGGTCTTGACATCCATCTGATGTAGGTTCCATCTTTGTGAAGCCACAAGGGCTATGATCAAGTGGATGGTTGTATATCTAGCAATAGGTGCAAATATCATAGTCTATACCTTCCTTCTGGGAGAAACCACGAACAAAAAAATGAGCCTTATACTTTTCCATACTTCCATCTGTTGCATGATTTATCTTGTAAAGCCATTTAGAAGTGACAATTGTCTTGTCCTGGGGTCTGGGAACTACTTCCTAGACATCATTCTCCATAATAGACTAATATTCTATGGTCATAGAATCCTTCCATACTTGATGTTTGACGGCATCTAAGAATGATGAAGGCTCATTTTGTATGACCGTGCTCATGATGGTCAGGTATCCTTGATACTTGTAATGTTTCTTACTTTGATGGAAGGTTCCTCAAGGTGTAGCATGTCCTTTAGCATCATCAAGTATCCCCCTAAGCCATGAAGGCCTCTTCCTAGAAGAGGAAGGCTTAGGTGGATAAATAGGATCCATGGGTTCCTCCAAATCACGCATTGTTGCATCATCTACCCATAGAGACAGCTTCCACAATCGTACAATTTTTCCTTTCCACCACACCATTCTGCTCAGGAGTATGTGGTGTAGTAGTCTCCCTTTAATGCCAGCCTCAGATATGCCTAAGTGAACCAATTGTAATATATCGGAGGACTTGCTTAGGTTCTTTTGAAGGTCAGGTGCATTTAATACATCCGAGAATTTTTAGCCTTCTTGAATTCTTGTCCTTTTCCTTGATTCCCAGCTCTCCTCTTGCCTTTGATATTGAATTTGTCATTCCTTAGATTGTCATCAGAGGGATTTTGATCATCATCCCAGTGTGAGTGCTTTCTATCAAGGCACTCCCTTGCATAGTGACCTACTTTATCACAGATGTAACATTTTCCTTTTCTTCCACCCTCAGGTCTAGACTTTCCTTTTGATTTAGTCCTTAAACTATTTCTTTTCTTAGCATGAGAACAGAAAGTAGCAGGAGGACCTTTAGGCATGGGCATTTCTTGCTCTTCTACCCTTGTTTCTTCTTGAATGCATCTAGCCAGTAATTCCTCAAAGCTAGGAATTATATTATTGTTCAGAAGAGTAGTCCTGAACACGTATCATTCAGATGGTAATCCTCCAAGAGTCGTGAGTGCCATTTCTCTATTAGTAATAATCTCCCCAATATTTAGGAGATCGTTCTTGATCTCAGTGATTCTTAAGAAGTATGCTTGCATACTCTCATTTTTACCCTTCTTGATTTTCCTCAAATTATTTCTAAGAAAAAAAACTTGATTTGCATCATTAAATTTAAATAAACTCACCATTCTATCATAGATTTCCTTGGAGGTGTCCAATTCAGATATGTAGGCCACCAAGTGCTTGTCGATAGAGTCCCGAATGATCTTCTTTGTTTTGACTTCTCCTTTTTTTCATTTGTTCTAGGCAGCAACGGATGCATTTGATGGAGGCTCAACAATATTGCCTCTTACATGGTCCAACACTCCTTTTTCTTCTAGGGTTAGATCGATATAAATCTTCTATCTATGATAGTCAACTTTCTCACAGAGCTTATCTTCGACAGGAAAGAGTGTTGAGGACCCCATAGTTCTTTTAGGATAGCCTTGCCAATCTTCTCTTCGGTGATTGCTCTTGCTCTTGCTTGGGCTTTGAATTCACCTCAACTCTGATACCATGTTAAGATATGGTATGTTCTATAATTATAACAGTTTAATTCTTTTTATAAAGTAAAGTGCAGATAGAACACTAAATGATTGGCAGAAAACAAGCCAAGACAAGAGACACAAGATGTGGCGGCTAGCCAGGGACAAACCCCACAATGTGTGGGGAAACCCTTTGATCAAATCTTCTTTTATCTTCAATAATTCAGCAGAGAGAAATACTACAATAAATCTGATTTATATAAGTAGTAGCAAACCCTAGATCAGCAGCATCAGCATTAGTGGCTTCATCGTCAAACTAGGGTAGACGATATCTCACAAACCGGCCATCGGATCGCCTTGATTCCACCACCAAAAGTTGTGGCTTCTAGAGGAGGTTCAGATGAATCTTCAGTGCAGTTAAGATGAGGAGATCTTCTGGTCCACGCAAGTCAAACTTTACTTCTGCAGTTGCAGCTTTAGTTTCAGCAGCTTCCTTCAAACTAGGGCAATCGATATCTTGCAAACCATCTATAGGATGGACTTTATTCCACCACCAAAAGTTGTGGCTTTCAAAGGAGGTTCATATGAACCTACAACACAGTTCAGATGAGGAGATATTCTAGTCCACGCAGGTCAAACTTTACTTCTGCAATTGCAGCTTCAGTTTCAACAACTTCCTTCAAACTAGGGCAGTCCATATCTTGCAAACCGTCAGTCAGATTGACTTGATTCCACCACCAAAAGTTGTAGCTTTCAGAGGAAGTTTAGATGAACCTACAGCAAAGTTTAGATGAAGATATATTCTATTCCACGTAGGTCAAACTCTACTTTTGTAGTTGCAGCTTCAGTTTCAGTAGCTTCTGGCTTCACATGTGTGAGAGAGAGACCCTTTTCTGTGCAGTAGAGAGAGATAAATGTGATGAGATGAGAGAGTGCAAATGAGGAAAAGTCCTCTTGTATTTATACACAAATGATGATGTTTGAATAGATGCAACTGTTGGGCTTCTGAGCCTACATGAGTTGTAGGTCGGCTTGATAATAATTCCATAATCAAAATAAATTCATATCTCCATGAATACTTATTAGAATCGGATGATCTTTATATCAATCTTACACCTCTCGATGAGAGGAATCTAATAAAAATATTATCAGCCATGAATAAGATGACCCACATGAAGTTTGGCCCTAGTTGCCAATTTTAACACAGTGTTAGGACACCATTGTTTGCTAATGGGCATTGTCTTTGGCTATATCAAAAACCTGCTTCAAAGGAATCATTCATCAACATTGTCACAGATTCTCACCTTCAGATTACGAAGGCGAGGGATAATTCCCCTATGTTGCCAATTTCCTAATTCTCTAATAAGTGTAATATCCGAAGGCTATTTTTTGTTGGTAGTTGTTACATCCAACAATAAATATAAGAAAAAAGAGCAATAATAACATATAAATAAAAATCTGACTGTGAAAACCTCTTCTAGGGCACAGAAAGATCGATTGTGATAGTTGAAAACCATTATGTGGCAGTTGTTGCACATTTATTTTTCCTTTGTAATAGCATTATGTAACTCATGCATATTATATTTTTATGTTGTTACAAGTTCTATTAGAATATGTTTGTAAATTATTTTTGTAAGTATTCTAAAGAATCATGTAAATAAGAAATAGTTGTTGAAAGAGCGTGGAAATCTTGTATGTTGTTACATGTGTAATAGTTGTCAACCTCTAAGCAGTCACATCAACAAAACCATCAGTCGCAATATAGGAAAGAGAGAATATTCATCAATGCTATGCCGTGGGAGTAATTCATACCACTCGCACATCATCGCTGGAATTAATTATGTCACTGATCCTTGTCACCAGTCATTTCTTGCCACATCACGTCAGGTCATCATACAAAGGTATATCACTTCTGCCCTATGTTTAACAATCATGGAAATTAATATGGTATATCTTTAGACTGTCGAGGACAGACATCACATTAAACTCGGGGGAGAGGATGCGTTATTTCGTAATCCATGATCTCGAATTTAAATTCGGTAATCATTATTAAAACTTTGTCATCATTATCCCTTTATTTTGATCATGCCAAGAATTAAAACGCATTTAACGCCAGATCTCCATGATCCATACCAATAATGAAACCATATAGTGTGCAGTACGATCCTCCCTAACCTAAAATCCTCGTTTTATTGCCTATTTCACTGCACTAACATCAACCTCAGCAAAACATTGCACCTTCATTCCAAAATTCTTAGAGCAAGAGCAGTAGTCCGACAAGAGCCCAATTTGACTAAAGCATTAGAAAATTGCCCTAAGGCATGTCGGATCTTTAAGGAAGTGGGTTGGTTCAAATTTTTTGAACGACTCAAGGGATCAAAGGAGTTGGTGGCCATGGAATTCACTCGGAACCTGCATAGAAACCAGACGAAAGTTTGGGGGTTAAAGCTAAAAGTGTTAGAAGAAGTGATTGCCCATGTGACATCACTACAGACTGTGGGGAAACGGTCTTTCCATAGGAAAAGCAATGACCCCTCTCTTAATGTAGAATTCCTTCGAGGAGAGGAACAATTGAAGAAGAAGGGTTAGGGAAATGATAGATCATCACTCCCTTGGCCGTGGGGAGATGTTGTCGTATACATTATCAAGTACATTACCAGTGAAGGAAGGGAAAAAATCATGTTTAACTACCATTTTGCATTGTTAAAGCACTTGCGGCACAAGCAGCTAGTTAACCTTCCATATTTCTTGTTAGAAAACATCATGCACATGTTTGTGGTTGTAAAAACTATTTCTCACCTAGAAACTTGTGTCACCAATCACGGTCTTATTAAATTGATCGTATTAGATGCATTGGAACGACAAGGTAGAAGCTGAAAAGAATTCATGAGTACAAAGACAAGGACCTCTTGCAAGAGGCGAACTAAAATCCCTAATGCCCCAAAGGAAGCAAGGGAGACTAAAGAACGAGGCCAATCTTCATAGGGTAGGATCAAGAAAATATCATTGAAGAAGCCGATAGGCACCAGGATACCAAATAGAAGGGTAAAAGTCAGTTCATGACCGGAACCTTCATCTTCATCCAGCAAAGAACCAAGCAAGGATATGGGGAAACAAAAAGAAGGGGAACAACCCCATTCGGAAGAAGACCCTCTACCAGGTAAGGACGAGACTTATTTTTTGTTCTTAAAATAAAAAATTTAGAAGAAGAAAATGAAAATTTAAGGCAGCAATTAGAAGGAAGTGGCGCAAAAGAAAGGGTCCCAGGCTTGAATACCCTGGCAAAAGCAGTGGAAAAAATGAGGGTGGATTCTGAATGAGGTCATGTGTGTGCGGCATGCACCATAAACCTAGCAGAAACCAAATAGAAAGTCTGTGTTGCGAGCACCATCTCAATGGAAACTAAGAATAAACCCTAGGAAGTTGTTGTTGAAAAATGGCAACAAGAAATTGCTAAAAATAGTAGTTTGGGCATTAGTACTGGATTGGGCAATAGGCAATGAAAAATGGAAGTGCTAAAAATAGAAGTTCTATTCTTAGCAGTTCAAGTTGGATTCCTATTTTTAGACAGTCCCTAGTCTAAAATAGGAAGTAAAATTCGAATTTGGTCTTACCAAAAATTTGAATATTAATTAATTAATTCTCCATGAGTTAATTTGTTAAGGAAAATCAAACTTGAAGTCTTTGTGAGAACATGCAATAATTTCTCCATTGATTGGGGAATGTGTCCTTGATTTGCTCCACTGATTGAAGAATTAAGGATGAGTTCTATATTGAGAGGATTAGTTGACTTAGTTTAACTTAGTCAAGTTCAGTTACATTAATTTAACAAGTTGTTAAATTAATGAGATACAGTTTGTTGATGCTTGCATGCATGTGACAACTGTTATTTTCAAATAACTGAGTATTCTCTCATGGATAACTAATGCATGGCAGTTCGGATAGAGACCCAGTAGAAATCAGAGAAGGGAAAATGTACTATCAGTTGGATGAATATTTTTCCTATAAAGGAAGCTCATCCATGATGAGGATTTATCTCGTTCAGGTTTGTGCGGTTATATCAGAGGTCGGTGTTGTGTGTGAGGTGAGAATCACACAGGTTGTAGCTGGAGGACCCAAGAAAAATTGTGCGTAGAAATAGGAGGCTTGGAGGGCAAAGGAGAAGGTTTGTGAGAAGCCTTTGGATGTCTATGAGCAACAAAGGGATTGTACTGAGAGCTGGATAACTTCCGAGCTAAGGCTTTGTGTAATCTGGACATATTTCCACTTGTATGATAATACAGAGATGGGGTTTTAGGCTGGTGCTTTCTCCTAGTTATATCTTCTATGTTATGTGTGTTTTATTTCTCCATATCAGTTATATGTGTTCTTATTGATGTTGCTCATGTTCGATTAAGCTTCTGCTAAATTGGTTGTAGAAGTAGATCTAGTATTATGCTTTAGTACATTGTGTGTATCAGTTTTATCTATAGGTGGTGAACTTTCTACATGGTATCAAAGCTAGCTGATTTGTAGAAAAATTCTACATGGTATCAAAGCTAGCTGATGTGTAGAAAAATTCTACAAAATTCTACACTTGTTACATAAGAAACCATTGATGACGTTGCCGATACACAAGAACCAACAGTTGAAATGGAGCATCCCATGAATAGTGACCTGGGAGCTAATACGCAAGAACCTATTGACAACACTATTGTTACACAAGAACCAGCCATAGAGGCAGAAGCTACCCAGGGAAGAAAAGGACAGGTTGATACATAAGAACCCGTTAATGACGATGTTGTTACACAAGAGCTAGCAGCCAAAACAGAGCAACTCAATCCTTAGGATGTTGTTACACCCCCAAGTGATATTGCATGTGAAGAAATACAAGGCCCTGAATCATGATGGTGTTTGGAGAAAAATTTATTGATATCAGAGTTACAAAAGTGGAAACAGCAGGCACTCTTGTTGCGAGAAGGAGTGGTCTCATTGGCAGCACACTAGAAAGCAGTAAACTCACTCAAGGAGAAATGGGTTGAGAAGGAATTGGTAGAAAATGGGAAAGATGGGAAAGAGAGGTAGCTATGAAGAAGAAAGAAGAGGAGTTGCAGTAGCAGGTTCAGGATTTAACGAATGATAAACACAAGCTAATGAACTCGCCCTAAATCTGTAAGAGTGTAGAAGACCCTCTCTATCCTACCCAGTTTTTCTGTGGGAACGATTTTTCTTGTTTTAGTTGAAGACGGTCTATGAAAATAGACCACATTTGGGTAATTCTACCCGAACCTTTTTGGACGTTTTTCGTGCCTGTGATTTCCATGATAAAATCTTGCTTTGCGAGCTTTTCCTCCATAATATAATTTTTGAGCATGTTAGTAGGCACATGGTTGCATGTGTTATTTCTTACATGGGAAATTTGTTGCACGCCTTTATTTATTTTATGAAAAATCAGATAGAATGGCACATGGCAATGAAGTCAGTGGACGTGAATGAAGAGAAGGAAACATTAATGATTTGGGATGAACTAGGCATGGTCGCAGAATTAAGATGACTTTTTAGGGACTTTTTGAGTGTTTTCGAAGTCAAGTAACAAGCAATCATCTACAAGCGAAGAGTTGTGAATTTTTGCCTCAACCTTTATGTGAAAATGAAGAGTCATGCACTAACAGTGTGCAAGAAATGCACAGAGGTTAGTAGTTCAGGACTACAAGAGAGCGACCCGCTTGGTTTTCAAAATTTTGTGGTTGCTATTGTACGGGTCCCAGAGTATGCCTAGATTGTGGATCGATTGGGCGCCTTTTGGATAGGACTCGGGTTTAACTATTCTGTGATTTGGCTACTAATGGAAGAGTACCAGCCTCATTATCAACTGTGTGATTATGAGGAGGAATCTTGGCCACATTAGCTGATGGCCACTCCAGGATACAGGTCTATTGAGGACACCACTAACACCTATAATCTGACAAAACTGCATATGAAGTATAGCAACAGGCTCTGAAGTATTTTTACATGAGGATATGTAATTGCTTCAGCTTGGGGGAGATATTGGGTGCAGGTTTTGCGCATATTTTGGACACCTTTTTCCCCCCGTCCTTGACCATTTCACCATTGAAATTGTGGACTTTATATCATAATTACCTTTCTCCCAGTTATAAGAATCCATTTTTGTTCTGACATATTATTTTGCCATTTTTTTTAAATATCAATGAGGTAATATCTTTTTGATGGCTAACTGAGGCAATTATGGAAAAGCGTTCTCTGGTTCTATTTCTTTCATGTGATGCTCCAAAGTCCACGGCCAAAGGATGAACAACAGTGTGATAATTCACAAAGGGGTTTTGAGTACTTGTTGTTTCAGACCATTGTTGTTACACCCCAAATTGTTATTACACCTCAAGCATTGTTGTTGTAGGAATTTACAGGGTAAGTTCCTCAGACATAACACCAAAGGACACCACTCACAAACAGATCACAGATCAATACACCAGTATTTTTGACGTGGTTAAAACCCTCAAAGAGGGAAACATTCCATGGCCTGAGCCAACGTGGCCACTTCAGGCAATTTATTAATAAAAGAATGAAAATTTACATAAGCTTATCTCATGAACAGTTAACCTACAAATGACCCTCCATGCTCTTTAAATAGAGATCATGGACCAATCGGGTGTTAAGCCACGAATCAAGTGTCGGTAATACCGAGGATAGAATGAACCATCAGATCACTACATATCGTGACCGTCAGTGTGTAAGTTACAAAAGTACATATTAAAGAAACACACTTTACCTAACTCTATACTAGACCAAGTTATACTTAACTATTTCCTATGTGTCGGAATATCCTAACATCCCCCCTTAAGAACAACTGGGGATAGGATTGAAGGATTTACAAATATGACACAATAGGAGAAGGAAGGAGGCACTAGAGCCTATCCCCCCTTAGTGACAACTTCCTTAACTCCAACCATAAATCGAAGTTTAGTAAACTTCACCTCTGTGATAGCCTTTGCAAAGATGTCTGCAAATTGATCATGGGTTGAACAATATTGCACTTCAAGAACATGGTCATAAATGAGCTTTCTGATTAAGTGCATGTGTAGTTCAATGTGTTTGCTACGTTGATGTTGGACTGGATCTTTGCATAGTTGAATGGCACTTTGATTATCATACCAAAGTGTAGTCGGATGCTGCTACTAAAAGCCAAACTATGATAGGATCTAACGAAGCCACAAGGCTTCCTTACTAGCTTCTACGGCACCACGATACTCTGCTTCTGCTGAAGAAAGAGAAATGGCACCTTGTTTCTTGCAATCCCATGTAATAGGTCTTGAACCAAGAGTGAACACATAACCGGCAGTAGACTTCCGATCATCAGGGTCACCAGCCCAATCGGAATCAGTGAAACCAAC
>APFE030095076.1:0-21240 GCA_000404065.3 Pinus taeda
ACACTACCCTTATGTTTTTGTTGTGAGAGTTATTCTTTGATGCATTAATGATGCTTGGAGGTGCACTTTTTGACAAAGGAAGGACAAGTCAACAACTTGGAGGAGCTATTCCACAAGATCAACACTACCAATACAAATAGTTCTTTGTCTTCCTATATGCGACATGGTTATTTCATATCTTTCAATACCATGTTGATATATTGAATGAAGTAGACAGATGATGCTACAAATATCTCATAGATTCTTGGCTTGTGTTATTTGGTTGTGCAAGTTCTAATTTTGGCAGCTGGAGCTAGGATTGGAGCACTCAAGCCAAAGAAGGAGTGAAACATGCAACATATTCCAAGTAAGTTTCTTCCCCTAATCTACTTACTTTAAGGAAAAAGTTGGGTCCTTTGTCATTTTTTTGTTCTAGGGTAGCCACCAAACCTAGGGGACATATTTTTTTCCTTAGCCATAAATCCCATAACAAATTTGCAACTTCATTGGGGAATGATGTATTCCCTTAGTGGTTTATTTTTCCATTGTGTTTGATTTACCCCTTTCATAGACCTTTTTTTCTTTAACCATCCAAGAACAGACCTAGGAAGTGATTGCATTGAATCTTGTTTGAAATTTTTATGTCAGAATCCTATTTCCCAGGACTAGCACACCCTATGTTCTGCTCACAAAGCGTTGTAGCCCACCTGGGCCCTCTTTGTGCTTGCGTTGCAAAGCACTGGTGCCTCTTCTACACCTCCACCAATCCCTATTCTTGAACAAAAGTTTCCTTATTTTCTCACTGTTGATTTGATCAACCTACTTCCATCTGACCTTCCCTAAGTCTTGAGTGCCTTGTGGTCTCTCTGTAGCCTCCATTTGGTTCTCATTTGTGTTTGACTGCTTTCGGTAAGAATTAGTTTTGACTTTTATTTGTTCTTATCATCTCGCATCTTGGAAATTTGTTTCGTTTGATCATTGGTTGCTTGGATGAATTTTTGTTCTAGTCCTCATTCTCAAAAGTGCATTTGAATCAGTGATTAGACTTTACATCTTAGTTTCCCTTATTTTCAAATATTAAGTATGGTGAAAAGAAAAAAATTTCCATTAGCATTTAGGGTTTTTCATCTATATTGATTTAGGAATAGTTGCATGAAAAGGGAATTGCATTGAGCATATTGGTTTTTGCATTTTCTATGTTATGCATTATTTGTCTCTTCCCTTCCTTAGCTAGATTTTCATTGAAGAGAAAGATTCCATTTCCTCATGCTAGATTTTTATTTTAGGAAATTTAGGTGAATTCGTGGTGAGACATAAAATTGAAACTTAATTCAAGATCAACTTAAAATTTATTGAATCAACCTAAGGAGAATTTGTAATATTAACACAAACACATAGATGTATAGGATAGAGACGTGTTCTGATGTCATTAAACATAGGATTTGTATTTTTTTCCAGCATTGGATCATGGAGGTGAAATCCCATTCCATGTATGTGAGTGTATAGGATTGTACTCTACGTACCTTCGAGTATATTGGTGGAACTCCACATACGTAAAGTATATGGGAATGCTCTCTGATGAGAGCTAGTATTGGAGCAAGGATGCTGCAACTCTTGGGCTACCAACTTTACATATCAATCCCGGGTTCATACAAACTTGGAGGAGATAGTGTTGTATGCACAAGTAAAAGTGATGGTTCTGCCTGTTGTCACTGTTCAGTTGGCAAGAGACCACTAGGGTTCCAAGCTAGACTTCTATGGAGTCAAAACAAGTTTGATTCTTTGATGGAAGAAAGGTAAATCTACTCTAAGAGAGGTACTCTACTGTAGTAATAGAGGAGGTCAACATGTAATGTTAAACCACACCATACCCTAATTAACCATTTAAGAAGCTATGCTAGGCAGAAATACTATATCAACATAAAAGAAATGCTACTATCTAAGTTGCAGAAGTAAGAAGCATCAAACAATACTAATGTGCAAGTAAAGGGACTAGACTAAATTTGTTTTTTCTTTTTTTGGTCTTCTTTATGTAAGATCAAGTATGCAACTAATTGTTCTTATGGATGTCGCAGGTGGATTAAGGGTGTTTGAAGATGGCTAGAAGGTTTATGAAGTGGTTGGATGGTGTGGAGGGTCCCTAGGAGGCAGATGAGCGCCAGTATTGCAGCAAGGATGCTGCAACTCCTGGGCTACTAGCTTTACTTATGAACTCGAGGTTTTTACAAACTTGGAGGTGACAGTGACGTATGCACAAGTAAAAGTGATGGTTCCACCTATTGTCACTATTTAGCTAGCGAGAGACCACTGGGGTTCCAAGCCAAACTTCTATGGAGTTAGAAGAAGCTTGATCCTTTAAAAAGTGACGAGCGCCAGTATTGCAGCAAGGATGTTGCAACTCTTGGGCTACTAGCTTTACTTATCAACCCGGGGTTCATACAAACTTGGAGGTGATAGTGTTGTATGCACAAGTAAAGGTGATGGTTCTACCTATTGTCACTATTCAGCTGGCAAGAGACCATTGGGGTTCCAAGCCAAACTTCTATGGAGTGGAAAGAAGCTTGATTCTTTGATGGAAGAAAGGTAAATCTACTCTATGAGAGTTACTCTACTGCAACAATGGAGGAGGTCAACATGTAATGCTAAACCACACCATACCCTAATTAACCATTTAAGAAGCTATGCCAGGAAAAAATGCTAAATCAAAATAAAACAAATGCTACTATCTAAGTTGGAAAAGTAAGAAGCATCAAACAATACTAATGTGCAAGTAAAGAGAGCAGACTAAATCTATTTTTGCTTTTTTTGGTTTGTTTATGCAAAATCAAGTATGCAACTAGTTGTTCTTGTGGAAGTGGTAGGTGGATTAAGGGTGTTTGAGGATGGATAGAAGGTTTATGAAGTGATTGGATGGTGTGGAGGGTCCCTAAGAGGCTTTTGCTAACTTCCTAAAGGTTTTCCATCAATTCGGCCTCAAAACAAGCCGTTTCAGGAAAACCAACAAGATGATCATGTAGGAATTACAAGAAACCTACAAGATACAGCTGAGAGCTAAATGTGAGGTGTTTGAGGTGATGGGAGGCTTAGTAAAGGTTTTTAATGAGAGGAATGGAGTGTTAGAGGATCTAGGATCACTTAGGAGTCAATATCCAAGGTAATAGATGGCTAGATTCGCTCAATGTGCTTGGGAGAATTTTTATGAAAAAGGATGGAAAACTAGTGAAAGTGATGATGAAAACAAGGGATGGCTAAGGAGGATGAAGTGGAAGGTGGTTGCTGGCTATGAAGTCTTAGTATCCTCCTGAAGCACCTTCTCTACATGAAACATGTGTGTCTTCCAAAAAGCTATGCAACAAGATACATTTTCATAAACTAGAAAAGCAGAATTAATTAATCAACTGCCTATCCTATGCATGAAGAGATTTGCTGAAAGGAATGAAAGAATGAGTGAGATATACTACAAAAATAGAGATGGAAAATATGACAATGAAATATACCTTGCAATATTAACCAAATACTAAGTTAAAGACAACAAAGTCCAAATCTCATAAAAAGAACTAGAAATCTATGTTTTCGGGGTTGCTTAAGCGTCCCTTCCTCAAGTCATGGTCCTAGAGGGAGGAATTGAGGTCGAGACACCTGCTAGCAACCTTGTGGTGATCATTTTTTTCCTAACCTGCTACTTGAAATAACACACAAATGGAAGCAAACTATTAAACAACCAATATAATCTACACTACTTGTAATGGAAATGCATCTAAAAATAAAATTAACAATGAAGCTATGAATCTACACTAAACATACATGTATAGTAAAGAGGAGCCTTGGATGATATGGTTGGGCCCTAACCCAAGAGATTCATCCCTTTGAGTTAACTCAGTGGTAGCTCAAAACAAAATTCATTCCTGTTACCAAAACAACAAATTACATCAATAGAACTGCCACAAGTTTTGCAGCTCGAAAATAGACTAGAGTTTTACAATAAAAGTTATGAATCCCACTAAGGCCCTAGGCCTCTCTACTTATACATATGAATTCCCCAATGACTTCCTTAAAATTAGGGAGGCTCGGCTCCCAAACTAGAGATAAACTGGTGCTTTGTCTCTCACTTGCTCAGCTGCCTTCTAGTCCTCATGATTTGGTTGTTTGCACTCCGAGCTGATGTGATGAATGGAGGAATAGTAAATGAGGAGGATATACCTCCTACAATCTCTCTCCCTTGTCCCATACAAATTTTGACCTTCGTATTTGCCAAAATTCATTGCTTTTCTCCTTTAATCCTACATTTAATGCATATTAGACCACAAAGCATAATATCCAACTCTAACTCACCTCATAAACAAAATGTAATAAAAAACATGTAATAAGTTATGAGAAACGTTGTTTTGACTAAGCTAGGAGGTGAATTAAGGCCCTTATAATTACCCAATGATTAGGATCATCATCACCCCCTACTGAAAGTGTTGCTCAATCTCTAAGAAACTCAATCAATATCCATATCCTTCATGGCTCTTGTGGCCTCTCTGACATCCCATGCCTCTGCTATGTTCTCCTCTTCTTGTTCATAGAAGCCTGATTTCTTTTCTGCCTCTTCCCACTACCTCTTTTCTCCTTTTTATTTTCTTCCTTCTAGCATCCCTAAGAGTAGTGGTGTACTAAGTTTTAGGCCTATCCAGTTGACCTTCAACCTTTGCATAGATTGCTTATACATAGGTGTCCTGTTGAGTGCCTCTCTCAACCTTTGAGGAAAGCGATATTCTCTTATCTTTAAGCTGTATGTCAGTGTGTTCCATCTCCTCAAGAAAGCATGTATACTATCATCTCCTAGCAACCTGAACATGTCCTAAAAATGTGAAATTTATTGCTCTTGGGAAGCAAGATATCTAGGTTCCAGTTGAGGATCATTTGCAATCAAATTATGGGTACTGATGAGGGCCATGGGATTTGATTTTTCAACTCTGATCATAAGAGGTTCGGTTTGCTCTCCTGACAATACCCTTTTCATCTCTGCATTTCTTGACTCCTCATGGTTCATCCATGATATGAAAGCCATTAATTGTAGATGCCCTAGCTTGGCATTAGGGTCCCATACATTCATGTCTATGAGGGCCATGTTGTGCAAATGAAACTCAACCATTTTGGCCCTATCGTTTAGTGTACTTTCATCACAAAGATCAATAAACTACCTATAGTCCTGAAATGGCATGGTTCCTCTCTTTGTTAGGGTCTTAATCTGAAACTACAACCATTGTTATTTGAGGTATAGAGCATAGGATTTAGTTTGCACCCTACACTAGATTGCTTCCAAAAAGAGACTAGCCATACATGCCAATTGATACTCTCTTTCCTGTAGTTGTCCCTTCAACCATGCATTTTCTGTCTCTAGTTGATTTCTCATTATAGATTATCTATTCCTCAAGCCACTTAGCTCTTTGATAATCTCCTTGATTTTCTATTCCATGTTCCCAATGTATCCCACCCCCTTTGATTTGGTGATCTACATCCATCGGTGAGTTCTGGCCCTCTCCTTCTCAAGCTCAAAGAACAGTGGGATGGAAAACTTTTGAGGTATGACCCTGCCTCCTTCAATAAATAGGTAATAGGAGTCCAGGTCAGGTTGGGGGCTGGGTTCTTTTGTCTCTGGTTCCTCTTCTTTAGTTACTTGTTGTCCCCCTACCTTCCATTCCAATTTATGTTCCTCTTGTAGGTTCAGTAGAGTATCCTGTAGGACTATTTTTGCTTCCTGTAGATTTCGTTGTGTATCCTATAGGATTGCCTTTCCCTTGGAGGAAGTTGATCTAGTAGTAGGCCTCCTCACATAGGTGATAGGGGACTTAGGGTAAGGCATTTTCTCTTTTTGTGCAGGGGAGTCTTCAATCACAATAGGAATTTTGGTTGATGCCTGGGCTTTCCCTTGTCTTATTATTGTGCTTTTCCTTATCCTAAAATATAATGGTGTATGCCTCTGCATTTTTCATTTTTTCTTGATTGGGGTGCTAAGAGCAGTGAGGGAAGTTGTTGCCTCTCTCTTAGTGGCTTCTATAGACACCCTAGGTGACTCCTCCTTGCTTTTTGTCCCCTCTTTTCCATTGTCTTCTTACTCTATGTCCTTCGTGTCTTCTTCATCTTGTAGATCTTCATCATCTCTATCAATTTCCTCCCTAATTTCCCCCTCTATTTCTTCATCATCCTCCTTCTCTTCTCCCTCTTATTCTTCATCTTCATCATGTTCCTCTGTGTCAACTCCATCTTCAACCATCTCATCCTTATCTCCTTCTGTATCTTCCTCTTCCTTTTTTACTTCCTCTTCATTGATAGTAGGACTAACATCATAAGTGAGAGCTTTGATGTCATCCTTTGCTAGCATGTCTCTGAAAATTGAGCATGGTATAGGAGTTCTAAAGTTTTGGAGGGCATCTTCTATGAGGATCCTAATCAACCCATGCTGATCTAACTGTTGGGAATTTCCCTCCTTCACTTTGATGCTTGAGTGTATGAGTGATTGAAGTAGGAAGTATGGTATGTTGAGCCTTTGGTGAGGGGGTGTTTCTGCTCCAAATCTCAATTCTTCAAGGATCCTGAAATGATAGCCATAGGCCACACTATACCTACCCTCACATGAGATGTATTTGATTAGTTGGTAGCCTACCTCATTCCATGGATATGGCAGACTTTCCCTCCTTACTCCATTTTTTTCCTCAGTGGGTTCATCACCTTCTAAAAAGAATTTTCTTTTGGCAACCTGGCTATCTCCTTTGTCTTCTTTCCTCCATGGTATTCCTAGGGGAAGTGTGGTAACTTTGCTGAAGAACTCAGGGGTAAGATCTATAGTGAGGCCCCTTATTACAATAGTGGCATGGACTGTGGTGAGTGGAGTGAGGGAGAGAGAAAATTCTTAAGCCACCTCATCATCATACCCTCCCAAATTTTCAAAAAACCCCATCCAATTATGTCTTGTGAAGATTTCAAGCACTTGGGGATGTTGTTGGACTCTCACAGTGTTGGTGGTCTCTCTTCTATTAAACCCTCCTGTCATATTGTTGGTGAATTTTGAGGAGGAAATGAGAGGGTGGAAACAATTTTTCAAATGCAGAACCAAAACAAAGATGACTATTGGTGAGCACCTATATTGCAGAAATAATGCTACAACTCCTAGGGCTTCCTACTTTACTTTTATCAACCCGGTAGTTTGTAACAAACTTGGAAGCAACGATGTTGTATGCACAAGTACTAGTTCTTACTACAAGCTATCACTTGGACAGATGCCGCAAGATCACTAGGAGCTCAAGCCAACTTCTATGAATTCCAGAAGAAGCTTCATATGTGATGAAAGAAAGGAAAGTTTACTCTACAGTGGCTACTCTACTTGCAGAAAGAGAAAGAAGACTGGAATGTAAAGCAAAACCTAACAAAATCTAATTTACCAACTAACCCTACTTTTGCAGAAAGAGAGATGAAAACCTACGAAATAAATTTCATTAACTAATGAGGAAGTAAACTACATCTATTCAAGCTATTTCTAGAAATAAATAAGAAAAAGAAACTTTTTTTGGATTTTTGTGTATTTTATGTGAAATTGTTATGCATGTAATTTATTTGTTTATGGATGTGGCAGTGATTAGGTGGCAATGGAGGGTGACTTTGGGATTTACAGAGGTATAGGAAGGTGTGGGAGGGTCCTAGGAGACCTCTAGAAACCTTCTTGAGGCTTCCATTGTGATCAGACTTCAAGAAGCCATGTACAGGAAATTCTATAGGAGGCTGCAAGGGATCTACAGGAGGGTCTACAAGAGGATCTATAGGAGAATGCCTAGAGCTGTTTTAGAGGGCTTAAAGGAGGAAAAATGCTGGGAAAGGGCTGCTAAAGACTAGAGGGATGTGTTAAGTGGTTTGAAGTTCATCAAGGATGATTAGGAAAGAAAAAGATGGTTGGATTTGTTCAAGAGACAAGAGGAAAAATTATGAGAAAAATGCAGAAATTAGGGCAGATTTGTGAAGGGCTGTGAATGACCTATGAAACATGTAGAAAAGGAGATGGTGATGGTAGTTTTATTGATTCATAATGAGAAAAGATGTACTGTAAGAGAGCTGCAAATCAAAACACTGAATCTGAGCAAGAAAAGAACTCGCTGCACCAAAAAAACATAATTATATCTCATGTTAGCCTAAATTCTGATCTGGTATTTCTGCATTTGCAGCGACGGCAGGCTCTGTCATTCTGCTGTTTTCAATATCCAAGGACCGGAATAGATCCTTCTCCTTAAAGGACTGAGGGTACACACTTCATGGAACCCTAGTTGGGGGGAGGCGAAGAACCTCCCCCACAAAACGACAATGAAATGTCCGAGCACCTGGGAGGGAAGGAAGCCCCAAACCAGAATGGGAATAACAACGATCTAGAACACCAGCAAGCAAAACAAGGAGAAAAGGCGCGAGAAGTTCATTCTGCTACATGCAAACCAGTTGCTGCGATTCGACCAAGGGTTGAGCTTCCAGGACATCGAATCGAAGCAAGAATACAGTGTATGAAAGGCCATGCTTTAATAGGGAAGTTCATAGGACTGTGGCCAATCGAAAAAGCATTGCGAAGTTGGATAAACACCAAATGGCACCCAAAGGGGCAGCTGGGGCCGAAAGGTTTTTTCGCAGCTATTTTCAATTGCTTGGAGAACAGAAATAGGGTCCTTGATGGCGGACCTTACTTCTTCAATGCTGCTGGATTGTTTCTCAAAGGTTGGGTAGAACGATTCAACCCAGATACGGTGGACCTCAACTGGGCTCCGGTGTGGATCTACTTATATTCACTCCCTACGGAATTTTGGGAGGAAGAATCCCTGAAAATGATAGGAAATACCCTGGGTGAGTTTGTCAAAACTGCAGAGGAAACGAAAACAGGGAGATATACCTCTTACGCCAGAATTTGTGTATACATGGATCTCAATCAAGCTCTTCCAGACGCGGTAAATATCTCTTACTTTGACAAGGACTGGTTACAAATTATTGACTATGAACATGTGCCCTTTCGATGTCGAAGATTCCATGCTCTTGGGCACTTATTGAGAGATTTCCCTTTAACTCAGAAACCCTCCCCTGTTTCGGATCCGGAAGCCTCTGAAGGAACTGGATTCATCAAAGTGGCAAATCGCCGAAGAGCACATAAGAAGCAAGCCCCAAAACCAAAAGCAGCGCAAACCAGTCAACCAAGGCCATCCACAAGCAACAGTTTTGGAGCCCTAGCAGATCAATCAAAAATTCAAATGAATTTGTCAGAGCCAAAACCTAAGAACAATGACAACCCAAAAAAAGGAGGATCCACCTTGTCACCAACAGATACTCATGGTAAGGAAGCTTCGACCTTAGATAAACAAAAAGATATATTATGGAGTACCCAAGATAGGCAACCAAAGATCCCAAACACAGCTACCTGCACAGAAGAAGAACCAATGGAAGAACAAGATTATTCTCAATTTATGGATGAAGAAACAAAAACAATAGATATTGGGGATTTAGATCTTTCAGGCCTTGAAAAGGCCTGCACAACCAATAATTTTGACAATATTCCAGCAGGACAACTCAAAAACCTGGAAGAAATTTTATGAAGGGCACAGAGGCAAAAATCTCTAGGTATACAGACAGGAAGCCCTTGGGACAGAAGACTCATTGCCAAAGATATTAAGAAGCGAGGAAGAAAAAACATTCTTCAAAGAACAATCAAGGTGGGGCAAATCTTAGTGGATTCAGGCAGGTATGCTAAGCTAACTAAGTACTTTAGTCCTGAAATCAATCTTTCTCAATGAAGCTAATATCTTGGAATATTAGAGGGCTTAATGGCCCCAGGAAAACCCAACTTCTCAAAAAAATGTTAAAGCAAGAAAACCCTCAGGTTCTATTCTTGCAAGAGACAAAGTGCGATTCCAACGTACTTGATAGACTAGCCAATAAATTCTAGCCTGGAAGTCATAATATAGCAGTTGATGCAAATGGAGCCTCAGGAGGTCTTGCCATTCTATGGGATTCCAGAGCTATGGAGCTCAACAACTTTCATGCTCACAGGAACTTCCTTCAAGCAACTTTTCACATTTTAGGAACAAACCAATATGGACTCTTAACCAATGTTTATTTCCCACAAGAAATGCAATGAAAAGAAGAGATCCTAAACTCCATCTCGGCTCTTAATCAGAACAGAACTCTCCGACTTTGGATCGCAGGTGGTGATTTTAACATGATCACAAGATTGGATGAAAGGAGAGGAGGCAGAGGTAGAAGCTCTCAAGAAGGATCGCTCTTGAAGGACTTTATTCAAAATAATTGGCTCATTGATCTCCCTTCTAATAATGGAGTTTTTACATGGAACAACAGACAAGCAGGAAGCCTGCAAATCACATCTCGGTTGGACATGTTTCTTCTCTCCGATAACGCCATTCATCTTGGGGGTGATTTTGCAGCCTCCATCTTGCCCTTCACTGGCTCCGACCATTGGCCCATTTCACTTCATTGGTCTCGACCGGGGAACAATACCCGCAGACCTTTTCGCTTTGAAGCCTTCTGGCTGACTCATCCATATTTTCATAAGTTCATTAGCACAGAATGGAAAAGCTTTCATTCACCTCCAGGTTCCAAAATGTTCCAATTTCAACAAAAACTTAAGTACCTTAAAGGCAAGATCAAGCACTGGAATCGAACTTCATTCGACAATATTTTTCAAGGGAAAGCGAACATTGAACAGGACACGAAGCAACTACAGCAAAATATCATCACTCTTGGCAGATCAGATGACCTTGCAGAACAGGAAAAAACACTTGAACTAAAACTTGTGGAAAAGGAAAAGCAGGAAGAAACGTTGTGGAGGCAAAAATCAAGAATCAAGTGGCTTAAAGATGGTGAAAAAAACACCAAATTCTTTCATAGCACCACAGTCCAGCACAGAATGCACAACAATATCACCCACATCCAAAATGAGCAGGGCACCAGAGTTGAAAAACATGAAGATATAGAGGCTGAACTCCTAAACTACTTCAAGCAGGTGCACAGAGAACCAATCAGTGACCGTTCTCAGTCCATTCAAAACATCACAAGCAATATCCCCAAACTCATTTCAGATGAGCATAATCAAATTCTCCTCAAATCTGTCAATCTTCAAGAAGTGGAAACAACAGTAAGACAACTAAAAGCCGGCAAAGCCATAGGACCGGATGGTTTCACCTCCAACTTCTTCCACAACTTCTGGGACCTAATCAAGAATGAGGTTTGGCAGGGGTGGAAGAGTCTCGCTCTCTTCATTGGATGTTTCCAGGGATAAATGCTCCTTTCATAGCCCTGATTCCTAAGGTGGAGAAGCCTTGCAAGCCAGATAAGTTTAGACCGATAGCTCTCTGCAACATAATTTACAAGATAGTCTCAAAAATTATAGCCACCAGACTCAAGCTTTTGCTTCCTCTGATCGTCTCGCCAGAACAATCTGGATATGTGGAAGGCAGGCAGATCATGGACGGGATCATCCTTACGCATGAAATAATTCATTCCTTGAAGATCTCCAAGAAGCCAGGTATGCTTCTCAAACTTGATCTCTCCAAAGCTTTTGACAGCCTCAGCTGGAAATACATTGAAAAGATTCTTCTGGCTTTTGGTTTTGATGCTTCTTGGGTTCGATGGATTATGAGCCTCATATCATCCTCTTTCTTCTCTGTTCTAATTAATGGCATACCCTTCGAAACCTTTCATCCCACCCGAGGCATCAGGCAAGGCGACCCTCTCTCCCCTTTCCTATTTATCATAATGGCGAAAGGTCTAGGGCGAAGTATTAAACATGCTCAGCAAGCAGCGCGTCTCAAAGGCCTCTCCTTTCACAACTCCCCTGTTTTCACCCATCAACAATTTGTAGATGACAACATGATTTATGGGCACCCCTCAGTCCAGGAGGCCAGGCAACTCAAATCTCTTTTATCATATTTTTCAGAAGCCTCCGGCACTTCTATAAATCATTCTAAATCTCAAATTTTCTTCTTTCATACTCCCTCTGTTATTCAGTCAGCCATCTTACGCATCCTAAGATTTTCCTCAGCCAAACTCCCCTCCTCTTATCTGGGAGCCCCCCTCATAGCCTCTGGCTTGAAGCACTCCTCCTGGAGAACCCTCCTAGACAAGCTGGAAACTCGACTCTCCTCATGGACCCATAGATCTCTTAATATGGCTAGTCGTCTCGTCTTGATTAAAGCCGTCCTTCAAGCCATGCCCCTTTACCTTTTCTCCATCTTGGCAGCTCCGAATTGGGTTCTCAAAGAACTTAAATCTATCCAAAGGGCTTTCCTCTGGGGTAGCAGTGGACTTCAACGTAAATGGGCTCTTGTCAAATGGGAAACTCCTTGTCTTCCAAAAAAAGGAGGCGGCATTGGATTAAGAGATCCCACTCATAGCAATGCAGTCATGGGCGCACGAATCTGGTGGAAATGGCTTTCAGGCCCTCCTACTCCTTGGACTATTTTATGGACAGCCAAATATGTGGGAAACTGTCCAAGGGAGGAACTCATCAGAATTTCAGAGACTTGTAATGGTTCAATTATATGGAACTCAGCAAAACTGCACAGGAACCTCATTCAGTAGCACAGTTTTTGGGAGGTGAAAAGCGGTGATCAGGCCAGATTTTGGGACGACTCTTGGCAACAGCTGCCTAGACTCAGGGACCTTTTCCCACCTAATGTTCCCCCGGAACAGGCCCTACATCCCCTAAACAAGGTTGGGAACTTTTGGAGCAATACCGCCCATCAAGACTATAGAGAATGGCTCAAGGCACCTCAGATCATAGCTCAAGGGACTATGCAAGAACAACAAACTCTGGACACAAAACTAATAAAAAGGAAAATACAGTGCTCCAAGGAAAAAGACATTCTCAGATGGGGATATGAAGAAAGAGGTACTTATTCCGCCAGAGAGGCTTATAATTTAATTATCAAAGACCAAATTAGGCCCGATACGCTATGGAGTAAGATATGGGACCCTTCCATTTGGCCAAAAGTTTCTACCTTTCTTTTGCTCTTCTGCCACAAAAGGATTCTCACTTGGGACAATTTTAGAAAGAGAAATTTCAATGGTCCCTCCATATGCTTCATCTCCAAAAAAGAAGAGGAGACAATTGAACACCTCTGGTATTGTAGAATTGAGGCTTCTGTGATCCATCATAATTGTAAAAAGAGCTTCGGCGTAAATCACATAAGAAAATTATTGTCGACGCGTTTCGAACCAACCAGTGTGGTTCATCGTCAGGACAACTTGTCCTGACGATGAACCACACTGGTTGGTTCGAAACGCGTCGACAATAATTTTCTTATGTGATTTACGCCAAAGCTCTTTTTACAACCTCTGGTATTACTGTCTGTTGGCATACAAGCTATGGCAAAAAATAAATTTTCGTTGTCAGAAAGAGGCAGGGGCGAGTGGAGACATAACGGCTAAAATACGCAACTGGGACCCCCACCCATATCAAAGAAAAATCGTGAATTTTCTCTGGAAGATCATCCCAGGTTTTGTAACATGGACCATATGGAAAGAGAGAAACAGTAGAATTTTCAAAAACCAATCCAAAACACTGGATGAGATATGGAAAATCATAAATCAAAACATTGAAGAAACCATATCTCTAAAAACATGGTACGAAGAGGATCTTCCCACCCTCCCCCAGGAACAATCAATATGGAATATCTGCAAGCTGTGTCGTAAGGTATTCTACCTCCTCATACAAGCATGAATACAGTTATCCCCAAGTAATCTTTCCATATCCTCAAAATGTGCAATGGCCTGTGCTTGATCACTTATATATCTAGGGGAAATTTGAGGATTATTTGCAAGTAGTTGGTGTTCTGGGTTGGGGTCATGTTCTTGTGGCTCTATAGCTTCCTCCTTCTGTTTCTTTTTTTTTATTATCTCTGCTTGCTCTGTTTCTTCCTTTTCTGTCTCTTCATCCTCCTCCTCTTCTGTCTTAGTTTCTTCCTCCTCCTCTTCTTGTCCTACTAAGTCATCAGTTGCTTCACCTTCTCAAAAAACCTCCTGTCATTTTGTTTATGCTTCTTTGGAAAACCAACTAAGGAAATGGAGCGAATTTTTTTTTTGAAGAAAAACAGAGAGACAGAGAATGTTTTTTTTTTAACAATAAGCAACAATATTTTTATGAATTTCCTCCACCCAACAGTTCTATTTTCTCCTCAAAAACTAAATCACTATTAGCATATTTTGGTATTCAATGGAGGTATGCCAAGAACCTACCTCTATAGCCCGAGAATTGCGCTAAAAACTGTGTTTTTCCTCTCCAAAACAGCTTACTGGCCGTCTTGTAGAACTGGCTATAGGTGCTCCTGTAGGACTTGTTACTGCTTCTGTAGAACACCGATAGTAGAATGATGGTTGAGAGAAATGGAGAACGATGGTTTCGAGGCTGTGGGGTGACAAGGAGCTTGTTGTATCTAAGTGGATAAGGATGAAATGAAAGACAAGGTGGTGAGAGTGTTTTGAGGAGGAGTACTTATGGCTGTTTATGGATATTTCCGGTGATGGAGGGTGAGTTGGCCAAGTGTACGTTGGCCCCATTCGGATTGTTGGTCCCCACTGATGTGTCATCATGACTTCTCATAACTTTTTCCCGCAATCACTTCTCATCATTTGCATCGGAGTTTATACACCTGCCACTACATGTCCTTTGGATTTTCTATGAGTTGACTAGGCACACATGTGGTGGTATCTCCAAGTAAGCGCAGTCGATTGGATGAGGGTGGCTAGTTAATTGGCCACCTTTCTTGTCTAACCCTAACCATCTCATTCGTTTATGCTGTTTTTGAATTACACAGATTCAATAGAGGAGAGGGTTAGACACTTACCTGCAAGTCGAATGCTCGTGTTGCTTTGTTCTTTTGTTGCTGCATGTTCATTTTCAGTTGTTGCATGCCTATATCCCTTCTATTTTATGCTTTTTGTTGTCTGATGTGTGGTTGTTTTTCTTATGAAGGTATCCTCTGGCTGGATCTAAGCTGTAGGAGTCTGCTTCAACCTTCACATTTGCACCCTCATGCTGTTGATGCTAGATTTTAATGGGACAGTGACTTGGTTTGTCCATATCTCCCAAACGATAGACTGGATTGACCTGAAATTTTCTGAACATGTTTCCATCATCATTATGCACCTCCCATAGAAACATTTTGGTCAATGGATGCACAAATTTTGAGAAAAATTGAAAATGGTTGAAGGTGATGGACGCCGATTTTAAGGAAACCATGCACTGGAATTTGCTGAAATTGCTTGGGCATGTTACCATCATCCATATGCATCTCCCCATGAAACAATTTTTTAAATGGATGCATGGATATTGAGAAAATGCAAAAATGGCTCAAGGTGATGGAGGCCAATTTCTTGGTAACTATGCATTGGAAGTTTCTAAAATTTCTTGAACATGTTACCATCATCCATATGTAACTCCCCATGAAATTTTTTTTTAAATGGATGCACGGTTGTCAAGTTATGGAAAAAACAAATTTCTGCTCTATGTATTTTTGTATCAAAGCATCCTGCAGTGTTTTTTTACAGTAAGAAAAATGAGCTTGGGGTGTGATGCAGGCTTGGAACTGATGGAAACAAGGTTTGAAGACTGTAGGAGGATTTATAAACCCTTTATGAAGCTTCCCTATTCCTCAAACTACTTTTAAAATCCATTTCTAGCTCTCTGTAATTCCTACAGGAGCCTCCTGTAAAAAACACAGTTTTCGAAAAAGAAGCACAATAAGGTGAAAAGAATGTCAAGAACAATGGGAAAAGGTGAGGGAAGGTGGAATAGGTGCTATTATTGGTTTCAAAGCTCCCTTGGCACCTATTTCTACTTCCTATAATCCTCCTACAACTGCATTACAACTGGAAATTCATTTTTCTTTTTATTTTTCTCTATTTTTTTTTTTGAAATGACTAGGGCGCTTCAAAGAGGTTTTCACCCTAATTACCTGCTCTGGGTGCCTCCAAGGGAGGTTTTCACCCAAGGATCTTATTCTTTTTTCTATTTTCTTCTTCCCAACCCATTGACCACATCATGGAGGTTTTCAATCAATGACCCAATCTGAGGCGCCTCGAAGGAGGTTTTCACCTTAGATTTTTATTTTTTCTCTTATTTTTCATTTTTTTTTTTTTTCTCTACCCTACCGTACTTGAAAAAAAATCATTTTCAAGTATAAGAATACTTCCAATGGAGCCATGTGCACATCGAGTTGATAGACAAAATGATATGGAGGCTAGAAATGTATGCTTTGACATATATTCGGATTTCAAAGACCAAATGATTTAACTTTGAAGGGATCAAGCATAGTTGAGGAAGAGAGTGATGTTGTAACTTAGTGACTGTCTGGAACCATATCTCAATATAGTTGTGATGTCCTTGGCCCTTCTGCTGATCTAGATCACTCTTCATGTCTTCTTCTACCATGACCTTCATATCTTCCTCTTTTTGCTGATTTTTCTCTTGAATACATGGAGGATTTGATGGTAACCATGAGGGAGCTCTCTCGATCTCCGATTTTGATGTCTTCTCTTCATCAAGTGCAGCCCATGGTTCTTTGATCTTCTCTTTTGAATCTTCTTATATTAGATGTGATCGTTCAATGATATCAATATAATCTATTTTTTGCAATACTCTTCCTGAGCTATGGTGAATATCATTGAGCACAAGAGGAGTTGTTTGGAAGTGTTGTACCTCAGCATTGTAATTGGGTTGAGCTACTTCAATGTGTGGGTTTGGAAATGGTGGTACAGGTAGTTGAGTAGGAGTGTATATTTGAGATGGATGTGGATGGGGTTGTGGTTGGGTATGTGGTTCCCCACTATATACTTGTTGAGTCTGTCTGTTGTTCGGGTTCAAGTTCAGTTGAGCAAGCATTTGTGGTGGCCTTGGTGGAGCAGGAGGAAATGGTTGCGGTTGAGCAGGTGGTGGAGGCAAAAGTGCGGGAGGAGAGTTGTACTGGGGCCTCCACCCCTGATGAGATGCATTCCACTGAGGTTGTGGCTAAGTATTGGAGTGGAATGAGTGAGCAACTAAGTGGGCATGATATTGAGATGGATAGGACCAAGGAGGAGGTGTGGACCATGAAGGATGAGTAGGGGGACCCCAAAAAGGTATGGAAGTGGCTTGATTTGGGTTGTAGTATGTCTGAGATGTCCCTTGCATTCTCTGTTGGTATCGTCTAGGTCCATGTGGTCTCCTTTGGCTGATGAAATAGAATGGTTCAATGGCTCCTTCGGCCTCTTGGTATACAGCTTTGAGTTTGGGCAAGGAAGACCACTTATATGTCAAATGATCTTCTTCACAAATTGAACAAACCTCTATAGAGTTCAATGGAAATTTGTTCCTAGGATGCCTTCTGGTGCACCTAGGACAAAAAATGGCCAAATCCCTCTCTACTTCCTCTTGCTTCCTTTTGATATGTAAGGCATCCATTTTCATGGAAAGAATCTGTAGCATCTCACTCTTGAGGTCTTCCAGCATGCTTCCAATTTCACCTTTAATGGATGAATTGGAAGAAAAGGTATTTCTCCCAACATTTCTGTTTTCAGCCATTGGCTCCAAAGGAATGTTTTCTTCTTCTTCCTCCCCTATAGGTTCTTCAATATGTCTAGCTACTACCGAAGTGTTTTTCTTGATTGCAGCCACTGAAGAAGAGAGAAGGTTGGATGTGTGAAGCAGTAGGGGTGTTGGGCAAACATTTTCCTGAATTATCTTTATGAGGCATGAAAAGAAATCTTTTTGGTTGGTTTTCGTTTTTTCACTGCTTGTACCTACAAAACTGAAATTGATTGAACAAACAAATTGCAACTAACTAAAATGAACTTGCTGAAATGAAATTGCAGAATTATAAAGGAAAGCAAATGAAATGCAGAACTGAAAGCAAGGAAATGACTAATCTACTTTTGTTGAAATGAAGTTGCTGAAATGAAATTTCAGAATTGAAAATGAAAGCAAATGAAACGCATAACTGAAAGAAAGGAAATGACTAATCTACTTTTGCTGAAATGGAAATTGCAGAATTGAAATGAAAGCAAGGAAATGTAGAAATTGAGAGAAACAACTACTCTACTTTTGTTGAAATGAACTACTTAGCATAATGTTGCAGTGGAAAATAGAAGAAAAGCAGTAATCACCATGGAAAATTTTAGGGGCTAATGTTCGCCCAATGGGCTAATTTTCCAGGATTTTTCCAAAAAACGATTCGCCAATTTCAAATTTTTATAAAAGATGATTCGCCCAAATTTTAGAATCTAAAATTATTTTACCTTAAAAATTGCCAACATTATATAGTGGCTATATGATAAATCATTATAAATTTGAATAATTTTACAAATATCTCATTGAAAAATTTATAGTTTGCATATTAGGGATTAGTGAGATTCGCCAATGTTTCTAAACTTCAAGAAAATTTTCCATCCTTAAAATTTTCCTTGGTAATCACAAAATACTCTAACGCTTCCCCGGAAACAGTGCCAAAAAGTAGTGAGCACCAGTATTGCAGCAATAATGCTGCAACTCCTGGGGCTTCCTACATTACTTTTATCAACCTGGTAGTTTGTAACAAACACGGAAGTGATGGTGATGTATGCACAAGTACTAGTTCTTACTGAAGGTTGTCACTTGGTCAGTTGGTGCAAGATCACTAAGAGCTCAAGCCAACTTCTATGAATTCCAAAAGAAGCTTCATATGTGATGAAAGAAAGGAAAGCTTACTCTACAGAGGCTACTCTACTTGCAGAAAGAGAAAGAAGACTAGAATGTAAAGAAAAACCTAGCAAACCCTAATTTACCAACTAACCCTACTTTTGTAGAAAAAGAGATGAAAACCTATGAAATGAATGCCATTAATTACCGAGGAAGTAAAATACATCTATTCAAGCTATTTCTAGAAGGAAATAAGAAAAAAAACATATTTTTTTGGATTTTTTTGTATTTTATGTGAAATTGTTATGCATGTAATTTATTTGTTTATGGATGTCGCAACAATTAGGTGGCGATGGAGGATGACTGTGGGATTTTCAGAGGTATAATAAGGTGTGGAGGGGTCCTAGGAGACCTCTGGCAACCTTCTGGAGGTTTCTCTTGTGATTAGACTTCAAAAAGACATGTACAGGAAATTCTACAGGAGGCTGCAGGGGATCTACATGATGATCTACAAGAGAATGCCGAGAGCTGTTTTAGAGAGTTTAGAAGTGGAAAAACGGTGGGAAACGGTGGAGGAATATTGGAGGGATGTGTTAAGGTGTCTGAAGCTCATCAAAGATGATTAGGAAATAAAATGATGGTTGTATTTGTTCAAGAGATAAGAGGAAAGCTTATGAGAAAAATGCAGAAATTAGGGTAGATTTGTGAAGGGATGTGAATGACCTGTGAAACATGTAGCAAAAGAGATGGTGATGGTAGTTTTATTGATTCATAATGAGAAGAGATGTACTGTAAGAGAGCTACAAATCAAAACATTGAATCTGAGCAAGAAAAGAACTAGCTACACCAAAAAAATAGAACTATATCTCATATTAACCTAAATTATGATCTAGGAAAATAAAATGTTGAACACTGCCATATGGCAAGGAAATCATGCAAAGAGATTTATTGCAAAAATATAAATGAGCATGACAAACTGGATTTGAAGCAAAGAATAAACCTATAAATCAAATTGTAACACTAGAAATTGCATGGGGAAAGCAAAACTATGTTTTTATGGTAGCAAGCAGATCTTGACCTCAATTCATGGTCCCCAAAGGAGGAAAGGAGCTCAAGCTCTATTGATGTTATTTTTGAATCTTTCTCTTACCCCTATTTAACCTACTTCAGCAACTGAAATGGAAATGGCTATGTAAACTACCAAAAGCAACCTATTCTACCAAGGAAGAAATCTATCTAACAACAACTAATTCATGAATTGAAGCAAAACATATAAATACAAAACAAGAGGTGTTGGGTAGCTTCGGTTGGGCCCTAACCCAAGAGCTTGAGCCCCGTGGAAGAACTCAGTGCTGGCTCAGAAAATAATTCATCTCCATTATCAAAATAATAGTCACATTACATAAATATGTTCACAAAAGCAAGCTCGAAAATGAGCTGAGCAAGAATTGCAGAAAAAGTGAAAAAATTTGACTAACAACCAACTAAACTACTGAGCACCTAAGCCCTCCTATTTATACAACTGGAGCCTCCAACAACTCTCCTAAAATCAAGGAGTCTTGGCTCCCAAGGCTAGAGATAGACAACAGTTCTTCTTCACTTACTCGGCTACCCCATTGATGCATTGATGTGGCTACTTGTGCTCCGAGCTTTCTAAAGGAGGATTCAAGGTAGGGGGTCATAAATGAGGGGGACACCCTCCTACAAATCCTCTCCCTTGTTTTCCTCAAATATTGGCTGCCAAATTCTCATTAAGCCTTTGACTTTGTCTCAAAATTGACCAAAAATATACATAAAGCACATATTATACTTCATGGCATAATGACTAACCCAATTCACTCTATTAGCATAAATATAATTAAAAACATGCAATAAAATAATGAGAATGGTGGATTAAGTTGAGTTAGGAGGCTAAATGAGCCCATATAATTACCCATTTATGAGGCTCATCAAGTGTGTATGTAATTCCCTTTACACAGTTGCTAAATTCACTCAAACCTAGAGGATTATTCGTTCATTTACTTGCATAGAGGGATGTAATTACAAAGCCTACCTCTTTAGATTATTTGCAGTGGCCAACTCCCGTGATATCCCTTATGAACTCTTCTTTGCCAATCCTGTAGACTGTCTATGTGTATCCTGTAGGATTTCCTGTGCATGATCCTGTAGGATTTCCTCTGCAATCCTGTAGGAATCCCTATGCAGTGAAACGATGGATTTTTTATTCTGGTGGGTTTCCTGTGTATGAGAGTGACCTGAGTGAGTGAGTTTTGATGAAGTGAAATGCATGAATTCATGGGAACTGTCATGCGGAATGAGTTATACTTGCGGGCAAATCTAACCTTCCTAGGAGTCTAAGACTCTCTAATGACAAACAAACCAAATAAGAGCTATCCTTCTCTAGATACATATCATTTTACAAGAATTCAAATGTTCTCGATCTTACCTTAAGTCCAATGCTTGTTGTAGTAGTCCAGTCTTGTTGATCCGGATGAGCTCCTCCTTCACCTTCAGACCTGCGTTCACTAACAAGGCAAACAATTACATAGCATCTGAATATTCATTATAAAACAAAATATATCTATCATACT
>APFE030095077.1:0-16610 GCA_000404065.3 Pinus taeda
ATAAATGACTAGTAAATATTCTATTGATAGAAACAGAACCTGCCAAAATTTTGATCTATGTTGCAATCACAGTTAAAGAGTGAAAGAAAGAGTAATAATCTCACAAAGCCTAGAATGCAAACCACATATGTAAAGAATAATTTAATAATAACAGGTGTGAAGAGAACAAATAAATGTTAGGAGTCTTCTTATTGGAATGCAAAGGTTGTTTGACTTTGTATAGATTCTTATTATCTAATCATGTGAAGAAAAGACAAAGTTACAAGAATACAAGTTTAAATGCCTCACAAATGTACAGTTGTTGAGGCTCAACTGCAAATATGAGGACATGGAATATTTTGTGTGGAGTATACAAAATCTTCTCAATTGATGCCCTTGTATTGCAAGACCTTAATCAGGGTATACAAATTTTATCAATAGGACACATATGGCTTGAGAGTAATGTGGTATTATCCTCTAACCATATTAGTCACTTTTATGTTAAATGAATGGGAGTGTAAGACTCCTCCATTCATTATTTAAATCATAGACATGATACTAGTAGATTTGAGTGAGATTCTTGGTGAGGTTCTGTAAATTAGACCTACTTATCCAGTTGATTGTGCTATTATTTATTCTCAAGCACCATAGGATGTGATTCCTAATGGATGGAAATAATACCTTGTGAATTTATTAAAATGAGTCTCCCAGACAAGCCTTCTTCTACTTATGTTTTGGGGAACACATATCACCTTATCGTTCTAAACATCAAAACCCAATAGCCAAGCTCATTCGTATACCTCTTTAATATTTCTCCTTTCCAAATAGGTTGAATGATCCTAAATTCAGAGGCAAAGTACCAACCTTCTCTTCATGCAATCTCAAAACAACTCTGAGGGCCAACCCACCTTCATTGGATGAACAAAAGGTATTAGCACATCTATTTAGGGTGCATATTTATGTTCATTTGTGGATTATTCACCACAAGTGTACACCACAATGATGATTTGGTTTTGTGCTTGTGCTGAGGTGAGAAATGGCATTTTATGAAAAATGGTTCTCAATGTTCCTTGAACAGAGTTTAGATTATTATAATCCTTGTTGGCATGTGAAGGTTTTTCAGACCTTGTATATTCTCATGATGTAGATGTATTGATTAAATTAGTGAAATTGGCACATATTTTCATTACCAAATTTCCAAATGCTATAAAAAAAGGTTGAGAAAGGTTTTGATGAGTGAACTCCAGTGTTTTTTCTGAGGTAGAAGCCATGCTTCTTTCAAGTCAAATATCTAGTGCTACATTTCTTAGGGTACTTCAAGACTTGTGCTCTCTTTCTTCCTCACTTAACGAGGGAAAGGATGATTAGGTACCAACTTATATATATGATGATGAAAGTCTTATTATAATCACGAGTCTAAATTTAGCTGTTGAACTTCTATTGCATAAATTGGGTCTCTACATCAGTAAGATAGAAAAAATGGTCATCTTCATTGTCTACTGTACCTTGTGTTAGATTTGATTAGGATTCTAGGTGATTTTCTATAAATTAGACCTGCTTATCCATTTGACTGTCCTATTATCTATTCCCAAGCACGTGACAATGTGATTCCTAATAGACAGAAATAATACCTTGTGAATTTATTAAAATTAGTCTCTCAAATAAACCTTCTTCTACTTATGTTTGGAGAACACATATCACCTGATTATTCTAAACAACAAAACCCAATATGCAAACTCATTCCTATGCCTCTTTAATTTTTCTCCTTTCCAAATAGGCTGAATGATCCTAAATTCAAAGGTAAAGTACCAGCCTTCTCTTCATGCAATCTCAAAACAACTCTGAGGGCCAACCCACCTTCATTGGATGAATGGAAGGTATTAGCACATCTATTTAGGGTACATCTTTATGTGAATTTGTGGCTTCTTCAGCACAAGTGTACACCACATAAATGATTCGGTTTTGTGCTTGTGTTGAGGTGAGAAATGGAATTTTATGAACAATGCTACTCAGTATTCCTTGAAGAGAGGTTATATTGTTATAATCCTTGTTGGCATGTGAAGGGTTGTCAGACCTTGTATATTATCATGATGTAGATGTATTGATTAATTTAGTGAAACTCACACCTCCCTGTTGACATATTTTCATAACCAAAATTCCAAATCCTATAAAAAAGGTTGAGCAAGGTTGCAGTGAACGAACTCTAGTGTTTTTGTTGAGGTAGAAGCCATGCTTCTTTCAAGTTAAATTTCTAGTGCTACATTTCTCATGGTACTTCAGGGGTTGTGCTCTCTTTCTTCCTCACTTAACGAGGGAAAGGATGATTAGATACCAACTTATAGATATCATGATGAAAGTGTTATTATAATCACGAGTATAAATTTAGTTGTTGAACTTTTGTGGCAACAACTGGGTCTCTACATCAGTAAGATAGAAAAATTGGTCATCTTCATTGTCTATTGTACCTTGTGTCTTTTGATGATAATGAATGTTTACTCCCTCTACCCCCTAGCAAAAAGAAGATACTTCCATATATTGACATATTTTTGTAATATGTGAAAAGTTCCAACCTCATTAAATGACACTTACACAACTAGAATACAGTAGTACTACCTCTAGAGAGATAAAATCAGCTGCAAGTTCATCTGATTCCTCAGTTCTCAAGATACTAGCCCATTGTAAGAGATACCTCAATGAGTTAAAACTCAATCCATGGACCATTGAAGAGTTAGATCCAGCATTAAATATTGTAATGAGAATATATGAAATACACCTATTTTATATGTGCATTCATAAGAAAAATCTCACAAACACATTTGGCAACTAGCCTTTAGTTTTTACTAGGGATGCATGAAGCATTATATAAACACAATGCAATCTTTTGGGAAGTCGAATCAAATGTGGAACATTACTGTGGAAGCGAAGTCAAGCATTGATTTTAGACCTAGTATGCAAATTTCATGGATTGTTGTAGTAGTGACATAAAAATGGACTAGGTCGGTTATTTCATATATGTCAAAGATATTTTAATTCGGAGAATGAAACTTCCATTTAGGCTATAAACCTGACTAAATGGTCCAAACCTAAAATTGTGACCCTTCCTTACAAATTGCATGTGCTACCAATTAATCATAGCTAAATGGCTTTAGATTCAATACGAGAGTAATCTTATGGAGGAGCTATTGGGTTTGGAAAGTCACCACAAAACAAAGGCCAGTGGGTTAATCTCCTAAAACAAGGTGTTAACATAGTTTGTCTAGAGGTACATTTTGCATTAGGGTATCCCCTAAACTGATATCTTTTTATGAGGAAGCAAAAACATGGAAAATGTTTGGTTAGGTAGGAATATATCTTGTCAATTTGGTCTAGCTTGAGTGATTAGAAGAGAAGGTTGTTAGGTTCTCCACCATCTCATTGATTGATATAGAGAGGAGACAAAAGAGGCTCTCTCTTGAGACTTGACTAGGTCATTCATAATAGTTGTGGTGTTGGTACCTTAACTTAGACAGAAAATGCCAAAACTCCATTGATGCACAAAATTTATTACTAAATCTACCTCAGAGTATGCCATAGTCATTAAATATGACATGCATGGTTTTACGAAGGAGGCCTTAAAATTTTAAACAATGAAACTTTACATTTGTATGGTCAACCTACATGGGGAGAAATGAAACTTTTTTTAATTAGATGCTAGCAAAACCTGGACACTGCTATGTGGGAATATTGCTTGGTACCTACAGATTGCACAATGTCCTCTGTTGGTTGAGCCAGTAGGAATTGATTTCTTTAGGTGGATATTCCTGGTACAAATGTTCCCTTCCTTGTAAGACCTTGATAGGGGTATATAGATTCTTGTCAATAGAATGCATATTTCTCTATATAGTTGTCTATTACCTAATCATCTAAAGGAAAACTGATTACATGAATATGGGTTAGGCTGCCTCATAACTGTATAGTTGTTGAGGCTCAATTGTGATTACGTGATCTTGGAATATTTTGAGAGTATATAGACTCTTCATGTATTATGATTTCTCTGGCAGTGCTCTCAAGGAAACTGTTCCAAAAATAACAAAAAAATATCTTTTATCATTAAACAAAGATTGTTCTCCTTTAGAAATAGAGAGAGATTGTCTTTACAATATCTTCTTTTATTTGTGACATCTAAGTAAATCTTGAGAGTAATCTAGAATAGGAAAACTAGTTGGTTAACTTGTGACAAAGGTGAGTAACTGCTTGGACATTAACTTTTAAGCCTGCCACATTCTTATAAGAACATTCGATTGAGAAATATTGAAGGCTTAAACCACATTGATTATGTCATAGAAGTTGGAAGAACCAGAGGTGTCATGGATGTGTAATTGCTAACATTATGAAGAAGATAGGATGTGTGTCTTTCAAGGTACATTACCAATCATAGTGAAAAAAAACAAATTTTACCACTAATATAGTTCATCGGGCATGGATATAAATCAATCCTAGTTAGCCTTACTTTCTTGGTAAGGAGATGAGGCTTCATGTTTTCCACCCTGTTTTCCCCAAATAAATTTATTCTAGCAGGAAAAATTATTCATTACTTTCCGCTTTTACAAGCAAACACTTGGTAAAAAAAGGATTTCACACCTAGGAGTTTTTTGTAGGATAAAGGGAAAGTTGAGTGGGTATCCTCATAGTAGCTGCATTGGTCTTATTAGCATTACACCACTTTTCATATGGGTCTTCACAATAGAGAATCACCAATACACTTTGTTGATTTGTTTTAAAAATAAACATAACACACAATAGATTTCTTTTGGCATGCAATGTTGTTGTTAGTAGTATGATTGTATTTGTCCCACATGTAAAGCTAACATGCATTAAATTTCTTTCACCTTGCAATATTTTTATTGGATATGTGCTTGTGTTTGGGCTAGAAAATATGCTAGATTTCTTTTTCTTTGCAATATTGTTGTTGTCAATTTGATTGTTTATCATAAAAGGAAATATAGCAAGTGTTAGATTTCCATCACCTTGGCAATGTTATTGGAAATGTTGTGTTTGTGTTTGGGCTAGAAGTTGTGCTAGATTTATTTTGCTATGCAATATTGTTGTTTTCAATTTGGTTGTTTATTATAGAAGGAAATCTCACATGTGTTAGATCTCCTTCACCTTGGTAATGTGCTTTTTTTTGTGTTATAAGGAAATATAGGATGCACTAGAGCTCTTCTAGCATGAAATGTCGTTTTTGGTAGTATGCTTGTATTTATGCTACATGTAAAGCTAGAATGCGTTAAATTTATTTTACATTGTGATGTTATTATTGGAAATGTGATTGTGTTTGTGCTACAATAAACTCTAGAATGTGTAAGATTTCTTTTAATTTGAAATGTTTTGTGAGCAATATGCTTCTATTTATGTTAGAAGGAAATTTGGCATGTGTTGGATTTCCTTCGCCTTAGAATATTATTATTGGCAACGTGTTTGTGATTGTGCTAGAAGGAAATCTAGCATGTGCTAGATTTATTTGACCATGTAATGTTGCTTCTAGCAATATGCATATGTTTGTAGTAGAAGGAATGATATTGATTGCTAGATTTCATTTGAGGAAACAATGTTTCATTACATACAATATGACTACCATAATATTTTAATTTTTGCATCTATATTACTTTTTCATAAGTTGTGTGTTTTTGGGAAGATATAAAGTCACAATTTACATGGTTCATCCTTTTAATTACAAGTTACGATTTAATTGTTGTTATAGAATTGATACAAGCTACAATGGAAAATATAATTTTGGCAAAAGTGAACTATGTTGATCTCCTTATTAATGATCAAGTCATTGGGCTAGGAAGGGTCGAATCTGCAAAGTTTGGAACTTATTATGTTGGAGAAAGGGTTAATCCTTGTTATGTTGCAATTTTTATAATTGATGTCACTCAACCACATTTGATTGATGACGATGTTAATGAAGGGGACATACATCCAAGGAAGATTGTAGATTTGGGACACCACATAGGTAAACCAAAATATTGAAGCATGTGTTATATATTATTTATACTATAATAAATGTTCTGTTTTTTAGTAAATATTAACCTTATTTACATTTGTTTATAGGTACAATGTTTCTTCTACATTTTCTATTGGATACAAGGTAAATCTCCCGCAACATGGAGTGCAGGTGAGCGAGGGCTCCATATTCAATACAAATCTTAGGCATAAAGTGCATGGAAAGATGGTAAAGAAAGGATGCATAGCGGTTAAAATTGAAAAGTTGTTAAAACATAATGCTCCTCTACCACATCCAACAGGATTTGAGCATACACTTGGGGGTGCATTAGAAGCTTATGAAATTTGGCCAGAATCAGATTGGAGCCTCATTGTCATGATCATGCCATAAATATTCCCCATGATAGGGTTAGATTCATATGTGCAAAGGTTTCTCTTACACATGAATGCATGGGAACAAGCATGTGCATAGCCAAAGGAATGCTAGTTAATGTCCACGAGGATGACATTGTTGAGGGTGAAACACTAGGTGAAATGGATCTTGGTGTTTTTCTAGAAGAGATAGATGGAATTTGTAAGATATGTAGAATTGGGGATAAGTCTATACACTATTTGGTTAGATGGCCAATAAATAAGTTGGTGGACAAGAAAGGTGTGATATTAAGGATCAAGGAAAAGTTCAAGGAGCCAACCAAAGAAATGGTGATATGGGATGTTATAGAGGACACAAATCCCTTAAATAAATGGGATGGGTACCTTTGTAATGAAAAATAGAAAAACTCAATTGATATGCATGTAACAAGTCAATATAAAAGGATTAAATGAGTTATGGATACAAAAAAAATTGCAAAATGTCAGAAAAAATAGATGAAGAGAAATAAATTTGACTTTTGGCAGCAGATGTATGTTGTAGAAAAGATTGTCTTGAACATGTGGATAGGAAGGCCATTACAGGTGCAATAAGGGGTATGAGACAAATAAATGCAAATGGTATTAGAGAATTTGTCTTGAAGTCACTCATGTCAAACATAGTCATGTCAAAGGGCCATGGCCATGGCCATGACCTACCACCTATTGTTAGAAAATTAAAGGACAGGCGATTTAATGGGAATATTATCTGTAAGAAAGCATGGTATAAGATAGATAAAATTCCTCAAAGCACATTCTATAACTACCAACATTATTTCCAACATGAACAGATCAAAGCTATTCATGGTAACACCAACACATGCAAAGCATGAGCTCGCACAGTGGCAGCCATAGAAATATTGCAGAAAATTGTAATGGATAATTCAGATTTTTCAGCAAACCAAACATGTCAAGTTGAAGAAGATGGAACAATTGCTCCTTTAATATTACTTCCTTCGACTTACACAAAAAATTATCTGTTAAAAGAGATCAATGAGGCTCTTCAAAAGCTCAATTAACCATCAATATCACAACCAACAATGAGCAAGATCCGGAATACTAAGTTTCGAGATGTTGCATTTTGAAAGAACACCAACTTCAATAAATGCAGTGAATGTATTATGTTGAAAGCATAAATGAAGTTAGCAACTACAAAATAATTGGAAGAAAAGGAATGAGGTAGGTTGAAGAAACATAACAATATTGTTATGTGTGGAAGATATTGCTACTATGCCCATAGAATTATGTGAGAGTAGTTTCCAAAGGAGTATTTGAGCATTATCCATGGTAGAATGGACAAAACAAAGACCTCAATCCCAAGGCTATGTGTCAAATCAAAATCTATTGTAGGAACAAATTTAGGTTTGTCATTGAGAGGTATGCTTACACATGGGCATAAGGTGGGAGGTTTTGGTCATTTCTCCCTACCGTTTGTCCATATGGGATCAAAGTTTACTATTGCATCCCTTGCAAAGTGCTTAAGTGACCTTGAAGGCCCACAAATGGATATGTACAGTGATCTACTTTATGAAAGTGGAATTTCAAGAAAGCCACTTACAAATGCATTACTTGACACCTCTATTTACTCAAAATGTCAAGGGTACAAGCATGATTTTATATATCATGGAAGTTTAAAAAGTCAAAATGTTGATTTTAAACCTCTTCCTCCACATTTGTTGTTACAATTGGACAATGCAACAAGTGATAATAAGAATCGATATCTTTTGATGTTTCTGTCATTGTTAACTGAACTTGGTGTCTTCATCACTATTGAGTTTGGGTTCTTGCCTGTGGGGCACACCCATGAAGACATAGATGGAACCTATGGAAGAATGTCTTCCAATCTAAAAAGTAAGGATATTTATTTTTTACCTTAAATGATGGATACATATCGCGTAATTGAAGAAAATCGAGTGTTTCCACCTACACTTATTAACATGGTCTATGACTTCAGAAGTTTCCTTAATGGATACATTAAGTAGGGAAGAAATCCACTAGTTGGACATCTTAATGTCCAATACTTCCAATTTCTTATACTCATTGATGTTCCAGTACTAAGGTACAAGGAATCAATTAGAGATATTGAGTGTTCAAAACCAATTGAGTTATGGAATATAGATGATGAAGGTCAACCTATAATTCCCATAGGGAAGCCATATTCTTAGTTTACAAACAGATTGATGTCTATTTAAAAGAAATAAAGGAAGGGATAACATCATACATAAAAATGTGGAAAGACACTATTGGGAATGAGGATTCACAAATTGTTATAGAGGAATGGAAAAATAATGTAGTGTATTGGGAAAACGTTCCTTATACATTAGATGGAATCTATAATTATCATAGAATAATAGATGGAAGTGATTCATCTTCTGAGGATTTTGGCCCAAGAAAAGGCACATTGTTGATGTTGATCGTAATGCACTCCAATTAATCTCAAGTATTATGGATGGAGATTTTGATAATGCGATAGATGAACCAATATATGTTGGACAAAAATGCAACAAGCCAAAGCCAACATTTTTTCCGATGATTAATTTTGAGAAAGGAATGACGTTGCTAGTTAGATCAGGAAATGAGGATGTAGGAGAGATGATTTGGATGGAAAAATCCATCTCAGATATCTTTAGGGATAATGAAAGTGGGAATCTTCATGTAAAGGCTGACTAGTGGAAGCCTATGTCAGGGAAATACAATGGAAACTTATTAGAGTGATATTTGGTACCAAATCCTGATGACACAGAACTTGGCTCTATTCCAATTAATACCATAGTGTGGGCATGGATGCCAAAGAAAGAAAATTGCAAGAAGACCAAGATAAATAAATATGGTGTAGAAGCCATTCTTGATCTTCTTGAGTGAATATCTTAAGAGTAGGTTTATATGATTCATGAATGTAAATTTTTTTTGAAGGATCTATTAATATACATTCAGACACACTTTTCCATATTTGTTGTATATCAAATATTCTCTTCATATTATTTTTGAAGGAGTTTTATATTATTTAATATTTTAATGTAATGATGTGTTATACAAATTACATGACAATGCCATAAAATATTTAAGTTTTCAAGCTTTATTTGACCAACGTGACTTCTCAGCATATCAAATATGCATAATCAAATTCAATAATGAACCTAAAAACATTCTTCTAAACTTGGTCTATTAAAACAACAGTGGAGTACCTAATTAGTATTCTATTTAATATAAACCATTTAAACACTTAATGAATAAATGCTAGACACTTGATATAATGTTTGAGGTGAGTTTTCCTTAATTTTCCTTATAATAATTGATATAAATCAAATTCGTTATTTTGTTGCACTCTAATTTATAAGAAAAAAGTCATTGAATAACACAATTAGAATTATAAAATATTTCCTCTTATAGATTTTGAAGTGGTGCCAATATTATACTAGTATAATTAATTTGTACTCAACTTAGGAAAAGTAGTTAGTGTCAATTTAAAATGGTCAATAATAGTAAGAAAAACAATATTAATATATTTCTAAATAACTTTATAGGTAAGATTTTTTTTACACAATCTAGTATTCATGATTGAAATTTAATACATAAATATAAATTTCAATGATAATATAAATAATGTAAGGAATCTAAGTTTTAGATGAATGTTAATATGCTCTTTTCAATATAATATCTTTAAACATTATAGGAATAAAAACTAAACATTTGTAATAAAAATCTTAGTCAATTTTCTCTCTTTCTTGTTGTATTTGAAAATAATCACATTGTACTACTTTGTTACTATTCTAATTCATGTTTGATTTTGATCATTAAAATGATTAGTAATTGAGATGAGATGCTCATTTTACAACCCAATATGAGGGGATGTGTAAGTTTGTCTGTCCGCCTATGCCCCTTTAAAATAAAAATTATGTTTTAAATAGAAAAATATAAAAATGAAAATTTTGTAAAGTAATTAGAAGTAAAAAAAATGTGTGAATTAGATGTTTAAATCTTATACTTTTCAAAAATATTTAAGCTAGAGATACAAAGAAAATATTTGAAGATTTATGTTAACTAATTTATGTCAATATCAACTTCATATATATCTATATATTAAAAAAAAAAAAGTTTCTATGGTTAAAATTTTATTTGGTCTTATATATACTCTATTTAGCATTCAAAAATATAGTTTCAACAATGAAAAATAACATGTTGTATCTTTCACACTAAAAATGTTTGCACGTGAAGAAATTTGATCCCTACATCTGCACTTAAAATGGATCTATTATGCTATATATTGGACACATTACTATGATCATTTGTCACTAAATAACAGTATACTTAATATATAGCTTGCATATTAATCTATTATTCATTAAGTAAACCTCAACCAACTTAATTTTTAACATAAAAGTACAAATAATAAATAACAAATAAATTATGCTAGTACTCACATTCAACATTTAATTTGATCCTAAAAAAATGTTTTCTCCTTAACTCTAAAATGGTGCAAACTTCCTACAATAGTATGTAATGATGATGGTGATAATGATGATTATCGTCCACTAAGACCAAATATGCTATATAACAAGGTAAAAGTATATTACTAAAAGTTATTTTGAATTTTATTGTTATGCTAAAAAAGCATTAAAAGAAGTGTTTCAAGATCATCATTATTTTGTTTAGTTAATCAATGAAGAAGATTGGTAGCATCACAAATATTTTGAAATTTAATTCCAATATTTTAAATTGTGCCAACATTGTCTCTTAGTAATAATTGTAACTTAACATATACATGATATTTACTAAATCAGATTATAATTAAGTGGGTTAATAATAGTTACATACACATCATTATTTTCATAAAATAACCTTAAAAAACTTATCTTTTAATATAAACCATAAAAGATATTAAAATAGATAATGTAAGGAATCCAAGAATAAGATGTGAAATATTTCTTTTTCAAGTTTATATAAATTTGTTTTATAAAGTTTATCATGATATTTTTTACACAAAAAATGGTGAATATCTACATTAAAATTAGTGAACCAAGTGACTTTCTAATTCCTTATTTAAAAAAAACTTAATCTAGTGAATGTTCTAAATAATGTTACATATTGGACACATTACTAAGATCATTTGTCATTAAATAACTTTATACTTAATATATATCTTGCATATTAATCTATCACTCATAAAGCAAGCCTCAATCAACTTGTTTATTAACATAAACATACAAATAATAAATAAAAATGAATTATGCTACTAATAACATTCAACATTTAATTTGATCTTAAATTTAGTTTTCTCCTCAACTCTAAAATGGTGTAAACTTCCTACAATAGTATGTAATTATGATGGTGATAATGATGATTATCATCCACTAAGACCAAATATGGTAAATAAGAAGGTAAAAAGATATTACTAAAAGTTATTTTGAATTTTATTGTTATGCTCAAAAAGCATTAAAAGAAGTGTTTCAAGATCATCATAATTTTGTTTGGTTAAGCAATCAAGAAGGTTGGTAGCATCGCAGATATTTTGAAATTTAATTCCAATATGAGTATAAACTCGATGATCTATGAGAGTTTTTTAATTTTCAACCATATTACTAGTGTTGCAAAGGTCATAGACTTTTAAATTGTGCCATCATTGTCTTAGCAATAATTGTAACTTAACACATACATGATATTAACTATATCAGATTATAATTAAATGGGCTAATAATAGTAACATACACATCATTATTTTCATAAAATAGTCTTTTACTATAAACCATAAAAAATATTAAAATAGATAATTTAAGGAATCCAAGATTAAAATGTGAAAGATTTGCTTTAGCAAGTTTATATAAATTTGTTTTGTAAAGTTTATCATGAAAATTTTTACACAAAAAATGGTGAATATCTACACTAAAATTAGTGAACCAAGTGACTTTCTAATTCCTCATTTTGAAAAAACTTAATCTAGTTAAAGTTCTAAATTTTAGATCCACTGAATACTTTCAAATTTAATGAAATATGTGTTGTCTCCCTATATACATGTTTATGTAGACATAGATGAATTTCATGATAGGTAAATCAGTGTATTAGGTTGCTTTCTTCAAAGCACCCGTGCTCTAGAGATGATAGAACTTCGTTTAATGATGACTTGAATTATGATTATCCACGATATGTAAAGTTTTTGGAGGAAGTGATGTATTCAAATAGAGTTTCAAAGCAAGCAAGGATACTCGTATGAGAATCTTGTTTTTAAATACATGCTTCAAAATCTTTAAAATGTTGACCGGTAAAACAACTTTCAAGCTTCATTTTATTTCATATTTTTCTTTACGAAAGGGTATGACCAATGCAGGTTGTACGTGGATACGAGGATGAATTCTACTGTGGATACAAGGATGTGGACACCAGTGGAATGACTTGCTTAGTCTTGGGCAACATCAAGTATGGAAACAGATGATAGTCTCATGGAGTGGGTATGTGACATTTTGTCCCATTTTCATTTTTCCTATCATTTGTTGTTCGCATCGGTTCTAATAGTAAGTTTTAATTATTTATCTTTTTGTCATTTATATCATTAACATTCCATGTTTCCTAGGAAAAGTAATATCTTCACTTTCTTTAGATGAGCATGTTGTAGGATTAGGATGTTCCCAATGAGTTTTGGACATTTGTCTAATATGCCTTGTTGATTTTGGATTGTAATTGTGGGTTATCACTTTAATTGTTATCCGATTTGACATTTGATTGATAACGAAATTCCATGCTTTTATAAATTATTTGTATGTTAATTTTTAAAAGTATTTAAGAAATATGTCTTCAGTAGCCACACTTCAAACAATGGATTTCCCACTACTAGTTTTAAGGTTTGGGCTATGTATTTGGTTAAAGCTTCTGAAGATTTATATCATATCTCAAGTTTCAGGTTTGGGTTATTTATTTGGTCAAAATTTCCCAAGATTTCTATCATATCTTAGCCTTTTGAAATTCATGTATTCATGCCATTTAGATGTAACACATCAAGACAAGGATGAGCCCTATTAAGCTCACCAACTCTGTTGTTGGGTTGTGTTATATTCTTTGCATGACTAGCCCATGTAGTTAATCGGAGGGTTAGAGGGGGGGCGGAGCACCCCCTTCATTGCACCAATTTTGCAGCCGGGGGGGGGTTCACAGGGGGTTTGAGGTGTACCTATAACCCCACTTTATGGGGTCCAAGGCAACACCCCAAAAAATTTTGGCTTTGAACCCTATGTTAGGTTGGGTGGACCCACCTGTGATTTTGTGCACGATTTTCTCACATGTTTTGGATGAGATGGTTTTCGGTCCATTGTATTGAATACGATGGTTTTCGCCCCATGGTATTGGATGCTTCAGCGTGTATAAATATGTATTGTAACATTGAAAGAAACATGATGAAAAATCAAGTTGGTAGTCACGGTTTTGGGATGTAGGGGAAAGTCTCTGTGTATATCGTTTTATGTGTTATGCTCTCGCATTGTTTATTTTTTGTGTTTTAGAATTCATATGCAGGTAATTTATGTATGGAGTTAAAACATACAATTGGTATTAGAGCAGTTTTGGCTTTAAGGGGATGCCTTTGTTGCTGAGGGGTTTCACTCACGCCTGTGGTAGACCCCGTTCAGTGGGAGATCTACGAGATTGATTCTAGTGGTGAAAGAAGATAGCGAGCAGTGGAAAGATAGAGATCAAGAAATTTAATGGTCAAAGTTTTGAGTTGTGGAAACTCAATATGGAGGATCTGTTGGTGGACAAAGGTCAGTGGATCTAGGTAGATCTAGGTACTAAACCAACAAGAGTGTCCGATGAAGAATGGAAGAAGTTTGATCGAAAGGCAAAGTGAACAATATGATTATGTGTCTCAAATTCAGTATTGGTGAATGTATCAGGGGAAGCTACGACGAAGGCTTTAGGGGATAACTTAGGGACTTTGTACCAATCTAAGTCTCTAGTGAATAAACTGTTCCTGCAAAAAAAGTTGTATAACCTGAGAATGAAAGATGGAGACTCGGTCACAGAGCATCTGAATGCATTTAATACTATGGTTAGTCAGCTAGCATCTATTGATATTAAAATTTTAGATAAAGATAAGTGCATCAATTTGTTGTGTTCTCTACCAGATTCATGGGATAGTATGGTTATTATAATAGGCAGCAATGGAACTGCCTTGCAGTTTGATGAAACTGTCTTAGCCTTGCTGACGGAGGAGATGAGATGGAAAAATATTGAGAGCCAGAATGGTGATGCCTTGTCCATACGAGGACGGTCCCAGAAAAAAAACAAAAATAAGTCATCGAGTGGGAGATCTAAATCTAGAGGGAGATCTAAGTCTCTAGAAAAACCTGTAAAGGTGGTGTGGTGGAAATGTGGAAAGGAAGGGCACTACAAAAGGGATTGTAAATTAAAAGCTCCTGATAAAGGAAAGGGATCTGATGATGCTCCTTCTGCAGAGGCGAAAACCACCTTAGATGAAGGTGGGGATGTATACTTGGCTTCTTCAAGTACACATGTAGATCATGAGGCATGGTTGATTGACTCAGGTGCATCCTTTCACTTTACTCCCCATAAAGAGTGGTTCTATGAGTATGGGAAATATGATGGTGGTGTTGTCTTCTTAGAGGATGATAGGAACGCTAGAATCATTTCCCGCGGAAAAGTAGAGTTGAAGTTGCAAGGTGGAAGGGTTAGAACAATTCTAGGTGTTCTGCATATTCCTGCAATAGCCAAAAATATGATTTCTGTTAGCAAGCTAGATGACGCAGGTGTAAAAACAATGTTCGAGAAGGATACCTACAAGATGGTTTGAGAAGCACTGGTATTAATGCGGGGAGTTCAGATTGGAACTCTGTAAAAGCTACTAAGGTAGCACTATTGTTGACGGGTGCAACAGTTCCATGGTTCCTAAAGGTGGAGCATAAAATCTAGTGGTCTCTGGAGAAAAGACCATGTTGTGGTATCAGAGGCTTGGACATATTGGAGAGAAGGGCCTTCAAATACTTCATGGTAAAGGTATGGTAGAAAGTATGAGTAATAGCTCTCTAGATTTTGATTTCTGTGAAAATTGTATATATGAGAAGCAGAATCGCTTGAGTTTCCCCTCTGGTGGTAAGAGGGAAAAATAGATATTAGAGCTTGTGCATAGTGATGTGTTTGGACCTGTGAAGGTTCCATCACTGGGTAAGTCTATGTACTATGTATCATTTATAGATGACTTCTCAAGGAATAAATTGATATATTTCCTTAAGAATAAATCTAAAGTCTTTGACAGGTTTAAAGAATTTAAGGCTCTAGTAGAAAAACAGACAGAGAAGAAGATAAAGGTGTTGAGGACAGATAATGGTGGATTTTGCCGTAAGGAATTTGAATAACTCTGTAAGAAGTGTGGTATAGCACAACAGAAGACTACTCCATATACACCTCGATAAAATGGAGTTGCAGAAAGAATGAACAAGATGTTAATGGAAAGGGCAAGAAGCATGCTCAGTGGTGTTGGGTTAGGATAGGAATTTTGGGCAAAGTTGGTGTATAATGCATGTTAACTGGTCAACACGTCACCTTCCTTAGCATTCGAGGATAAGAATCCACAAGAGGTATGGACTGGTAAGAAACCCTCTCCTTTACATCTGAGGGTATTTGGATGTGATGCATATGTACATGTTCCAAAGCAGAAATGAACCAATTTGGATAGTAAATCTGAAAAGTGCATCTTTATTAGGTGTAAGGATGGTTTAAAGGTTTATAAGCTTTGGAACCCAGTCACACGGAAGGTTGTGTAAAACCGAGATGTGGTGTTCAGAGAGGTAAAAGATGTTATTGAACATGAAGTCTAACTAAAGGAACCTGAGAAGATAGAGTTTGAGCTTAAGGAGGAAGAATCAAACTCCACAGCAGAGGAGGAATCAGAAGAGAAGAGCCACAAACACTGGGTGTGATAAGATTAATTCAAGAAACAAGGCAGCTAGAAACGTATAATCCATCTGCTTTCTGTTCAAACTTTTACTTATCTATTACTAACAATGATCCCAGAACTATGAACGAAGCAGTAGATTCAGAGGATGGAAAACTCTAGAAAGATCATGGTTGATGAAATGGCATCTTTGCACAAAAATGAGGCTTGGGATCTAGTGGAGTTGTCGGTTGAAAGGAAACCCATGTTGGCATTATGTTTCTGGTATGGTTATATGTTACAGATGTTGTACTTGATGGCAACACCCATGGCATGGATCTCAATATGATGAGAATTAAGAAGT
>APFE030095086.1:2435-25263 GCA_000404065.3 Pinus taeda
AGATTGTTGCAATCAAAAGACAAGGGGTCTCATCACGAGCCAGCTTGTTCAGCAAAAGTGTAAATCAAGTGAATGACTGTGTCATAATTTGGCCACCAAACCAAGACATTGTTCTTTAGAGAATAAAAAAAGGAAAAAGTGTCAAAATGGGTTTTTCTATGAAAGGTTGTAAATAACCTTAAGCAGGATAAAGGATCATTACTAGGTAATAGGTAACCCTGTCGAGGCTATGGACGCCTGCTGGCAGCAGAGGCTCTACCCGCGACAAAGGAGCATATTTAAAAAGACTGCTATACAGGGAAGACTTTATTTTAATTTTTATTTCAAAGACCAAGTAATGGCTGATGTAAATGCAAGGACAAGCTAAGGATACAAGTAATTAAAATAGAAATGGGTTGAAACAAAATATCATTGACAGTTTGAAGTATAATATGTTTTATCTTTTTATAATAGTTTAAGTTTTCTGAGAAATTTTTTTGCTTTCGGAAGTTTGAAAAACGTCAATAGAAGATCAGAGATAACTTGTTCTCCCAAGTGAATCGCCAATTGTTGTGGCCAGCAACACCCCCCCTTGTTCATTTAAGTGTTGTCCAAAATACTAAATGAATGGGGACCCTTAGTTAAATTTTTAAGAAAAAGCAAGTTTTTCCTTTCTTCAAAATAAGGTTACCATCGTAAGCTTAGAAAGGTCTTTTAAATATTTTTTAACCTAAGTCTATGATAAGGGAAATATATTTAAAACCGCTTTGCAAAAAAGATAGGAAATGCCTCCATTTCTCTATAATATCAATATGCGCAAGACCCTCGTGTTAAGCATAACATCGCATTGCAATGAAGTAATCCTCATAAGGAAAAACTTCAAGATTTACCGATCTGCGATAACGCCGATCACAAAGATCGCATATCGCAGGAATGAACTGGTAAGATTTGGCAAACATCAAACTTCTGCGACCTGCGACGTTGCGATCGCTACGATGGTGCAATCTGCGATCTCGTGATTTGCGATGGCGCGATCTGCGATGTAATGTAAGCAAATCATAAAACACTTAATCACGAATCCTTCGGGCACGCCATTCAAGGAAATGCCACTTACCGTAATCTAACTCAAGATCATGCGCTTTTAATGATAGTAAATGAATTAGTTGTCAGTTATTAAATGAAATGAAGACGCGTGCTTTTGTAAAGAATTACTTCACGTAAAGTGGCATATTTGATATATCTATTGCATTTAAAACTCTCCCATCACCTTTCTTAATCAGTCATTTCCACTTCACTCGTAATTTGCAGGAACGAAGAGCTAAGACGATTCAAAGCCAAACGCGGGAGCAAATGGGAAAGAAAAATAAAGCTCAAGGCTCTGAGGTGAAGGAAAAGACTAAGGAGATGGCGCCTTTGTATATAGACACTGCCTACAACAGAGACGCAGGAATTTCGACATGGGAAAGCATGTACAGGCTGCTGAAGGAAGAAAATCCTAGAGTAATGAAGGTTGATATTGTCGCGGGCTCACAACGCTCTTCCGAGGCGTCCTTAGAGGAGCTAGCATGTTCATTTCTTCACCAGATAGCAGCTAGGCCCAAAATTTTACCATATACAGATATGATCAAGTGGATACTTAACAATGCAGAGTTGAACAATAGACAATTCAAGGTTCAAGGACATGGGCTCATAGGATCATTCGCCGCACAAGATTTAAAGCTTATGTATCATCTTCCTGAACCACAGACGACTTACAATGCACATTTTGTCAAGAAATTTGCGGCAGAGAACCCAAACCTAGCAAAGACCACTAAAGATTGGTCCAGAAAAGAGGAGTCGCTCAAAAAGGACAAAAATGGTATGTACAACACTGGTTCCTTCACCTCTCCGTATTGTTTTGCTGCAGCCATGCCTTGCAGATTATTTGGGATGTCGGATATCAATAAATTTTCGTCTGAATGGCTACCACTAATAGACGTTGCCACAAACGCCGATATTATGGATTGGGCCAAGATCTTTTCTAAAAATCTTTAGACGGCTATTATGAATTACCGGTCTAAAAGGTCCCTGTCTCAAAAGATCTATCCCCCTTTTTATCTGTCCGCATATGTTATAGATACAGAATACTTAGCTTGGCAGGATGAATAGGAAGGGAAAAGAGCAAGTGCACCCAGAATAAACGAGAATCATAAAGAATTGCTCTTTAATAAATGGGACAATCAAATCAGGCAGGCAGAACAAGCAGCGGAGACAGCAGCCACGCAGGAAAACATTCTTATCGACTGTGTAAATAAGAATTTACACAGGGCCAACTTAATCGAAGAGACCACCCCGGGGTACCTACCAAATAAACTACGACTAGAAGCAGAAGGCCCAGGAAAAGGGAAAAGTGATTCAGGCATTGAACAGGTTAAATTGGGAGTTTTACTAGGCATACTTGGTCAAGCCACACAATCAATGGATGACTGTGAAATGCATCATAAATGCAGCTAAAAAAGTAGTGCCAGCTCTCATAGATTCTGTTTTCGTAGCCCAGCTCAGCGCAGAAGTCGGCCAACTGACTCTTCTCAAGCCCATGATGAACACTTGCAGTTTTAAGGACCAAGTTCAGAAGTAGCCTTATTTTAGAAATTTGTTTTTTCTTTTTATTTAGATTAGAAAAAGGACGGTCATTTGAAAACCGTATCCTAAAATTTTGTAAAAACACTATTATTATAATTAGGAAGTAGTATTTTAACCCTTCTCATGCATTTAGAGAAGGGTCCAGAGATTTGTCAAAAAACTTATCCTCAGAACATGCACTTCTGCACCCTCAGAGCAGGTTGTGATGAATGGATGGATCAAGATTTATTTTTACTTGCATTTTGATATCTGCTACTAATGTTGCACTTCTGTACTCTTGGTAGATTTTAGAACAAGTAGAGATAGATCGTTTTTTCTTGAAGCTTATGGGTAGGATTAGTCATTTAAATGGTACTTTTATTTCTCTTGGCCATTTATTGCTATTATTTTCTTGAAGTGTGATTTAAGTTTTCAGTTGTTTATATGATTATTGCATGAATGGTCATGAGTTACCATATTGGGCACTTCTGTACGGTGGAGTCATTTATTTATGTCTGATATATGAATAAGTTTTATTGCTATTATGCGATATGTTGTTCACAACTATTTTGCCTAACTTCTTATGCAAAGTGGTTTATCTTAATTGATTTCTATTCTTATGATAGTTGAATGATCTTTATTACCAGTTATTGTTTGAAATCTCTTTAGATCGTATAATAGAAGAAATACACCCCGAGTTAGTGTAGATTAGATGTGTTGTTTCTCATTAGATTACAATAGCATAGAGTTAGTTTAAGAATATGAATTAAATTAGCTTTAAGTACTCTTAGATGAGCATCATTCAACTCTACACACACACACACACCCTTAGATTTGGAAACTGGTCCCATTATCCCCAGTCGGACCCACTATACCAAATGGATAAGGAGCTGCCAACCAAGGTGCGGACCGAGTGGGTATCCCCCTTGTTGTTGACCCGATTTTCGGGGCTTCAACACCAGCTGAAGTGAAAGAACGGAAGTGACGACCCTTCTACAAATATAAGCGTTGGATTCGAGGTAGGCTCTCATCATTGGCCTTCACTTTACAATTAGGAATTTGCGTGTTAGCGTTGTTTGATTGTTGCTAGACCTTAGTTAGGCTAGTGGGATCGCCTTTGTCCGCAGAGGGGATTTACCTATACAACAATAGGCTATGCATTTAGCATTGGATCTAGGGTGATTACATAGAGAAGTAAGAAATGGAATAGAGTTTCCTTGTCTGCAGTGGAAGCAGGGTATCAAGCTATGTGTGCAGCAACATGTGAGGCAATTTGGTTGCAGAGACTTCTCCGGGATATCAGGGAAGAACAGAAAGATGCAACAACAATAAGATGTGACAACCAGAGTTCAATCAAACTTGCTAATAATCTGATGTTTCACAAGAACACTAAACACATTGATACACAATTCAACTTTGTCAGCGAGAAAGTTCAATCAAAAGATATCCAGCTTGCATATTGTAAAACGTGTGATAATGTTGCAGACATTTTCACTAAGCCTCTTGGAAAAATTAAGTTTGAAATGTTTAGGGAGATGTTAGGAATATTTGTGAACCCCTTCTCCATTAAGGGGGAGTGTTGAAGATAATGGAGAATCCTATAATAGTGTGAGTTGGTTCACGAAACCTTAGAATAGGAATTGGTTTTTATTTCTTAAGGTATGGTTCTAACTTCCCTATAGCTATGTATGCTATATAATGTTTGAAGTATATTGAGAATTTAGAGTGTTCTGCAAAGCCAGACTCTCCTGGTTTAGACTCTCCTTCATAGAGTTGACTAGTGAGTTTTTATTTATTAATTCAAGCATCTCATTTTGACAAGTCAATGCTTGAGTTATATGCTACGAAGTGGCAAGTGATCATGAAAACATCCTGATCCTAGTCGAGTTTTGGCCCAAAGAATGAATTGGCCATTATTTCAGAGATGTCGTTATGAGAACCTTTCCTCCCCCTCACCGTAGCATTGCTCACGTGAGAGCTGCTTGACCAAAATAAATATATCGATCTCTTCACTCTCTGTTTCACTAGTTTTGTTGGTTTCTCTTCTAGAGCTTGTCAATGCAGAGAGTTACAGGCCTCTTGATTCTCTTGATGAGGATATCAAGGGACGAGATATCTAAGCTCTATTACCATATTAAGGAGACCAAAAGTGAAAGTTGACTCATGAAAAATGATCTCAATGTCTAGTTATTTGCAATATGCAAATATTTAAAGCAATCAATAGATGAAAGATATACAAGAAAATGATGTACAACCTCTATCCTAGCCGATGCTCCTATTCTTGTCTTTTTTATTGCTTCTTTTGGGTCTTGATTTTTGGACTTCCTAGGAAAATGATCATGCTTCTTGTTCCATATCTTTATATGGGAATGAATCTATATCTAATGACAATTTCTGGTCAATAGTCCATAACTCGTAGCCTGAAATACTACTCTACATCCCGAGTCTCGAGATTGATACTCTAATCCTTCCTATTCCCAGTTATTCGATAATAATGCCCTTAAAACCAGATTTCAAATTTGACAAGGAAGGATCAAATTCATAGTTTTTGCGCTTTCTACAATACTTGGGTGTGATCAAGGAAACACCAGAGCATACCAAGGCTCTGTTCCTTAAAACCCATATGCTCCTTTCTCTTCAGGTTTGCTGAATGCATGAGAATGGTGGGATTGAGAATGGGATATGATTTCCTAGAACAAGAACAAAAATTAGGGATCACGAACATAACTATTGAACAGGAAACCTGTACATTGTTTCACAAAGTTTTCCCCACACTTCCTGTTAAACACAGACATGGCAGCAAGAGAATCTGAAAGATAAAACATGAGAATACATTTTTATTAACAAGTGATATACATTTATAGTACATATTGTGACCGTTGGGTTCCACATCCCAAGGTCTCTTGGACTCCTTTTGTCTATTCGGCTTCCACACTAACCCATTGAGGATTAGGTGTCCAACATTCCTGGTGGGCTCCAGTATTGCAGCAATAATGCTGCAACTCCTAGGACTCCCTTCTTTACTTTTATCAACCCGGTAGTTCGTAACAAACTTGGAAGTGACGATGCTATATGCACAAGTACTAGCTCTTGCCGTGGTTGTCACTTGATCAGCTGGCACAAGTCCGCTAGGAGCCCAACTTCTATGAGCTCTTAGAAGAATATTTTAACTAATGTATGAAAGCTAACTCAAAGGAGGCTAATCTACTCACAGAAAGAAACTAAGAAGCTGAAAGGAAATGCAAACCCCAACAAACCCTAGTTTTACCAACTAACCCTACTGATGCAAGGAAAAGGATGAAGGCTACTGAAAAGGATGCCATTGATTCCAAAAAGGTAAAATTCATGTGACTAAGCTACTTCTGAAGTGAAATATGGAAAAAACATCTTTTTTTACTTTTAAGTAATCTTGTAGAATTATTATGCATGTATTTCAATTGTTTTGACTATGCAGAGGTGAAAGGAAACAGAGTGGGTGCTTGCAGGAGGTTGGGAAGGTGAGAAGAGAGCCTAAGGGATCCCTAGCACCCTTCCAGAGAATTTCACAGTGATCGGATCTCGAGAAACCACTTTCGTGAGTTTCTACAGGAAGTCCGTAGGGGTTCTAAAGGATGTACTATAGCTTCTACAAGATGTTCCGAAAAGAGGATTTTAGAGGGCTGAAGGTGGCAGAAAGGTGAATAAGTGGGTATGGAGGTGAGATAAGTGTGTGAGGAGGTCTAGGACTTGGTGATTGAGGATGAGGAGTGGTCAAGGCGATCGGATTTGGTTCAAGGATGGAGAAGCAATGTTGCGCAAGAATGTAGGAACTAGGGCAAAGTGAGAAAACCTGGCGAATGAGAGGCAAGAATCTGAGTGAGAGGACGAAGCAGGTTGCATTGATGGGATAAGGGTAGGAGAGGAGGTATCATAGGTGCTCTGTACGTTATTTTCCAAAACTAACTAATAAAGACTAAGAAAACCAAAGATCTAACTACTTTAACCTAATTTGGCCTAGAAACCATAAGCATGATGAATAGAAGTTTATTGGCAGCAAATCATGTAAATCAACTATGGAAACCAAACAAGAATGGATCTGATCATGTAATCACAACTGGAACCAAATTTTGCAACTAAGAATCTAACACTAGAAATTGCATGAAGAAGCAAGAACAATGTTTTTATGGCAACAAGGACTCCTTAGTCTCAGCTCATGGTCCCAAGGAGGGAGAGGTGAGATCAGGGGTTGCTTGGTAGCCCTTTTTGAAGATATTTTCTGTTACCAACCTATCAAATTGACTTGAAACTTGAGCAACTATTTATATCATCAAAAATGAACTAGATAACCAAACAAGACTGTAACCTACTAGCAGAAATTAATTAAAGGTAGCAAAAACATATAACAGTACACAGAGGAGGTCCTGGCACTTGGGTTGGGCCCAACCCCAAGAGCTACAGGCTCCTAAGAAGAAGCTCAGAACTGAAGCAAAATGAGATTGATATCCATTATTCAGAAAATAACCATGTCACAGAAATGTTTACAGCAAAAGCTCCACAAATGAGCAGAAACAGAGCAGCACTAGAGTGCTCAATACAAATTTTCAAAAAGTAACCTATGAAGGCTGGAAGTCTTCCTTCTTATACAATACGAGGTCCTCCAATAGCCCTCCTTAACTCAAGGGGATCGGCTACTCAAACTGCCAGTAAACAGTCACTTTTCACAAAACTGCTCGGCTGCCCTTGGGAATCGTTTTTGGTGGCCTGCTGAACTCCGAGCTCAGGGTGGCGAATTAGAGGAAGGGGCCATTTAGCGCAGGAGACACCCTTCCTACGAATCCTCACCCTTTTTCCCACGTGCTTGGCTATCATCTGGCTCATAAATGCTTGGCCTTGGTCCAAAACTTGTCCAAAAATCTGCAATAACCACGTGTTAGCCTTCTTGGTAAAGTGACTATCCTCATTCATCCAATTAACATAAATATACTCAAAAACATGCATGAACTATGAAAAATGGTGGATTGATGAAGAACAATTAGGCAAAATGAGCCCAATAAGTTACCCATTTTTGGGGCTCATCAATTCCCCCCCTTAATCCGAAGGGTTATGTATGAGTCCAAGAAGAGAGCTGTAATAGAAAATGTGCAAAAATGCATGGAAAAACTAGGTTGGATGTGCTTTCTAAAATGTTGGTGTAAAGGGCGGTGGTTTAAGGATGACCACCAACACCAGAATGCTTAGTGCAGTTCCCGGAACACTTCCAAAACTGGCAAGACCCTGAAGTCTTCTACTAGAGGAAGTGCTCCTATTGTTTTGAAGAGGGAAACCTTCAACCATGAAAGGGAGGTCTCACCTTGCATAAAAGGGAGAACTTCAACCTGAAAAGGGAAGTCTCAACCTGTGATGGTTTAAGGATGACCAAAAAATCTCGAATGCTTAATGAAATTCTTGGAACTCTTCCAAAACTGGCAAGAAGCTGGAGTCTTCTGCTAGAGGATGTGTTCTAAATTTTTTTCCTGGAATTCTTCCGAAACTGGCAAGAAGTTGAAGTCTTCTGCTAGAGGAAGTGTCCCAGATTACCAACTGAAGGCATGCTCAGGGGCATATTTGTCTATGGCTACAACTCTGAATTTGGTGTGACGGGCTATGGTTCAGGCTCGCTTGATGTGACTTTGAAGCTTGTCGATGACCATCATTCCCCCCTTGTCAAATACAAGGTGAGATGATGGAGAAAACTCAACTGCAAGACTGTTCAATACTCTATAACAAGTTCTAACATGTGATTGGAATGTATTCTTGGCTGTTGATGCCCATTGCCAAGAAGAAATCCATCCAAGATGAATCTTTGTTCTTGCAGGACATTTGTTTCTGAAGCATACATTTGAAGAATGACTGGTTTTATGACAGTGCTTACATGGATGAAGATCAAAACAGTGATCTTTTAGATGGCCAACTAGGTCACAGTGTTGGCATTTCACAATCTGTTGTTGTTATTGTTGTTGTGGAAGAGGGGCAGAATCTGGAACAGTTGGACGTGAACTGTCATGAAGAACAGGTGAAGATGAATCATCCTCAATAAATCCAGTAGTTTGAAATTGAATTGGCTTTGAGTAGTCTGGAATATGAAAGGACAATTCCTTGTCATATCCAAGACCAGTTCTGTGCTTGTTGTGGACAAGCTGTTCCCAAGGTCTAATGATGGGCTTGGGAACTGCTGCTTTATTGGGTACTAAATCTGAACCAACTATAAAATTATTGACTTGCTTCTGATGGGTTGCAGTCTCAATGTTCTGAACAGAAACATGTTCAGAATGACTTCTATGTTTTAATTCTTCTTGCTATAGTTGAGTTTCAAGCTGCAAAAAATCAATTTTCTCTTGTGCATTTTGTAGACAAACCTGAATGTCTGTGAGAGAAACTTTGCTAACTCTTAATGTATCATGAGTGGTAGACAATATCAGAGTTTTGAGGAACTCTAATACTTCATTGATTCTGGCCATTTTCTCCAATGTTTAACTTACACTTTAAACCAACTATGAACCAATGTCACTACAAGGTATTTTCAAAATTTTTTCTCCAAGAAAACTACAACAATCAAATGAGATTATTCCTTGAGGAATGAACCAAAAGTAAGATTATTCTCTGCACAACAATGGTTGGTTACATTCAGATACAGGGAAAGTATATTGTGCATTCCCAAACAATAAGACTCAAACGCTACAACAAATAAAAATCTTGTTTCTCCATGATGAATACTTAGAAATCTATATTAGCAAGTATGCAAGCTTTACACAGTCATCTATTCAAGAAATACAGTGTGGAAATTGAAAAGGAACCTAACCCAGCCACTTGTATAACAAATTCAACTTCTAGAGAGTCTGCTACAGCCCTAGGATTGCTTGCTATGCCAAGGGAATGATTGTCCACTATCGAATCTGCACCAGAACTTGATAAATTTTGTCCCACTGATAATAGTAATTAGCAGACGTTAGTTTGGAAAGTGTTCATGATTGCTCTCATAGGGCTTGATGAACTCTCCACAATTGAGAGATCATTTTCTACATTTAAGAAGATTTTGTTCAATTCAAAAAGCCTACAAATAGACCTGGAGCTTCAGAATAGAGAATACAATGCAAAGCTAGATAAATCTTTTTCCACAGTCTTGCATTTACTGTCTGTATATCTGCTTCTTTGTGACCTTGCTCACAAGGCGCTGGAGTACATGATTCGGCAATCCAGTCTAATCGATTTCTCTCAGATTCAATCAACTTCCCTTCCAAATCCACCATCTCCTTTCCCGTAAATGAAACAAAAAAATTCAAATCCCAAAACTGACTTGCCATACTGTACGAAATTAAAATTTAAATGTCAGGCGTGCATTTACAAATTCAAATTGAAACACTCTGCAGGGGCACAATATCTACGATGGATATTGCCAGCTAGACATTCAATTCTCTAACCTTACAGAGTTACAAGTGAACTATAATAATGAAAGAATCAGAGACTTCACAAACCCATCATTACCTTCTGAGTAGAAACATCGATTACCAACTCAGTCTTTTGGAGAGGCTGGAGGCATGTATGCCATCCAACCAGTGTCATTGCATCATATGGTCGGTGCTCATTCAATAGGACTAAACTCAATACAGATTCCTGTTTCCAATGCATCTGCAATTATGGAAGCCTTTGGAGGTGTCCTACCACGAGGAGTAATGGGCAGTAATGATAGATGCACTGTTCTGGTTGCCAACTTAAGCCCCGAGAAAATAGATGAAGATAAGCTTTTCAATTTGTTCTCCATCTACGGAAATATATTACGCATTAAGTTACTCCGGAACAAGCCTGATCATGCCCTGATCCAGATGGCAGATGGTTTACAGGCAGAATTGGCTGTCAACTTTTTTTGAAGGGAACTTTGCTATTTGGAAAATGATTGGAAGTTAACTTTTCAAAACATCCACAGATACACCCATCTTCAAACTCTATTGACTACTCAGGCTCTAAATTGAACCGTTTTAACCGTAATATGGCAAATAAATACTGGTATTGTGTTCTCCAAACCTAGTCACTCTTGTCCCACTGTCTTATTCCTAAATCTTCGTCGAATTCTAGTGGACACTGCTACTTATGTTCACCTACAACCCATGTGGGATATTTTCGTTGTAGAATTATCAAGGGAGCTGCAATAGTTAGGTGCAGACATGGACTAATGCCAAAACTATTGATAACAAAGTTTCCCAATAATTTTTCCATGCTTTCCTATGTTTACTTGATTCGGAACCCCTTTGAATCCTTTTACTCTCAATACCTCTTCCAAAAACATAAGAGAACTTTGTTGGGCAGGCAGTTTAATAACTAAAGACAAATGTGGGATATTCAAGATTGCTTTAGCGGCTTGACAACATTCAACGCACAGTCATTCAAACGAAAGTGATTCAGTAATCGAAGGCTTGTAACAGTGCCTTTGAGATGCAATAACATGAATTATGATTGATTACAGTAAGGTAGATTCTCCTCAGTAGACTTAGAGGCAGAGAATTGACAGAGTATATGGGCAGAGATCCAGGCATTAGGCAAGCAGAGAGACAAATGATACCAGGAACGTTCTCTTCCACGAATGATGCGCTAACATTTTCTGCAACTAGAAGAGGCAGACAATGTAACTGTTATGATAGAGGACAGTGGGTGGCAGCGTAATTGTAGTGGGCAGTGTAACTGTTTAAATGAATATGGATAGTGCATACATAATAATGGAGAAGCATTCAAATAAACCTGGAGCAGTGTTCAAATGAATAACACGTTCAATGCGTATTCTTGCGTGAAGGCACCATAGAGCATTCAACGTTCAGGGCAGAGAACCCAGAGAAAATACCAGGTTAGGGGTGTCAGTTCTGAAATATGGGTAGAACAGGAAAATAGGCAAAAAATGGAGTTACAAAGGCATAAATACTAAAAATAGGACCTGCTCACAAATACCATAAAACAAATGGCTCAAAGAAATTATGCAGGGCGGGAATACGCCTGCTCTGATACCATGTTAAACACAGACATGGCAGCAAGAGAATCTGAAAGATAAAACATGAGAATACAATTTTATTAACAAGTGATATACATTTATAGTACATATTGTGACCGTTGGGTTCCACATCCCAAGGTCTCTTGGAATCCTTTTGTCTATTCGGCTTCCACACTAACCCATTGAGGATTAGGTGTCCAACACTTCCGCTGTCTGATCTATAATCTCCTTCACACTTTACTCCATTACAACTAAAATGCAACTTTGGCATGAATTATGTTTCTCTTTACATATTTCTTCTACATATATTAATTTTCTGTAGTGATGTCGAATCTTTGCTAATGTCTCAACAATTTTTCCAACGCCGCCTCAAATTGTAAGTAACAAATCTTCTAAGTTCTAGAAGCATTCTTTTGACTTCTTATTCATCACTTCAAATCTGCAATCTAAACCTACCGGTGAGCTTCTTTCCATACCAACTAATTCCACAATTTTGAACTCTAACTTAAACAATGCATACATTCAAACATACCACATGTCAATATGTAATTTCCTAGGATTTACTTCAAGGATTTTAATTGGAATCTCAGCGCAGTCATCAGGCCAATCTTTCCTCCACAGATACGCCTTGCAAGCTAAATGTCTTTTGGCGTAATTCTCACCCTCTTCGTGTGTATGGTGCACAAATTCGTATCTTCAAACAAACCGACAAGATAGGCCTCTACAGTCTCCTGAAGTGCCAATACAACATGACTTTGGAATCACAGATCCGTCTTGAAGTCCCGAGCGATTTCCTTCACAAGCCTTTGAAATGGAAACTTTTGAATTAGCAACTCCGTGCTCTTCTGATAATTTCGAATTTCTTGAAGAGCAGTTGTTCCAGGGTGATATCTATGAGGCTTCTTAACATGTTCTGGTGCCTTTATCTCCTTTTCTTGTTCAGCTTCCTCTAATGTGAATCTCTATTGAGCTATTCCTCTGTTTCTTTAACACCACTTCTAACTGGAATACGTAATACTCTCTGTATTATTTCCCTTCTTCCAAATTTCGTAATTCGTTCTTTACTTGACCTGTACATACAACTATTAAATCCAAACTGGAATCACACGGATTTTACCCAAACGGTAAGTCTTTTGCCACTCAGAAAGACTTTCAGAAATTCAACTTATTCATCATGGTTTATCACACATAAACCATAAATTCACAATTACGGATCACTCAGCACATAAAAGGAATGACACAAACAGTCACAATGAATTCAATTTCCTCATTCATTAAACAAATGTACAGATACAAATAAAAATATGTTTTACAATCTAGCTTTGGCCTGATCTACCTTTACATGGTCTGTATTAGTGGCCCTTTCACCTACTCTCTGGCCCGTATGCTCACAATCTAAACCTTTTCTATCCATCCTCATATGCAGGCTTACATTTATAGAATTAATTACATAGTTATGGATTATTCTAAATCCCTGATTTCTCTATAGATCACTCAACTAAATCCATAAAATATCTTATCCCTCTTTTGACTCAACTAATTTCTATTCAAGGAGCTCATAATCCCTAACATATCTATACAACCCAACTCCTCTCATATTCTCAATTATAAGAGAATATTTACAATAAACCACATACTCATATTTTTTCTCTTAAAATGTACATAATTTATAAAATAATTAAGAAAAACATCACCCCCTAAATCAACCAAATAAACAATGACATTTGAGTAGGATGCTCCTGCATCAGACTCCCCATGTAGAAAAGTTTCCATAGACTCATGTCTATGAGGCCTGTCACTTTTATGTAATAATGTGACAGCCACAAGTCTCAGTGACTTGCTACCTCCAGTATTCCAAACTCTGTTTTGCCACTAGTCCTTTAAAGTATCAACTACATTCTGTAATTTTGCACAGAATTCCTAGAAGAGTATTTTCAGAGAATTATTGAACATGATTCTCGACTTTCCATGCCACACCATCTTTACCTGTGGAAATATAGACTTGTGAATCGTAAGCGGAAACTCGAATACCCACTTTCCTGGTCTCTGAATTTGAAATGGGTTTCGAACTGGCTCTACATCAATATTTATAGTTTTATTAGCTGACTCAGTAGTGCTGAAATTAATAAGAGCTAAATCTGAAAGCTCACCATCACCAACATCACTCACTCTATCAACCGGATTTCGTCAGTTTTTATAGCAATTACTTATACCAATTCCTCGGAGTAATTCCTCTTTGTCAATTACATCAATACGATTGATGTTTTCTGTAGTGTCTTCTCCTCATTCTGTTGCAATTTCTCTAGTCTTATCTTCTTCAGCCTCTGGCTCTTTGTCTACTGCTTCCTTCTCCAATTGCGCTAGACACTCAACTTTCTGTAATGAAGAATAATCAAGAAATTATTTTTGATCACAACTATAGTCATTGACTATCCCTATAGTAACAAATTTCTCATCCGATACTGTACCTACATTCATCAACAAATTATTAGTTTTAAAAATACAAGACCTTTTGCCCTCTTTTGATGCTTCAAGCACCAATCTCCCATCATAGACCTTCTGGATTTCAGCAGATCCTCTTTGTTGTGACTCCATTCCTTTGAGTCTCTCCTTCTCTAACAAATCAATATGAATTTTTTCAAGTTCTCTGAACTCATTTATCAGCTTGCCATTCTACTTCTGTTGCAATAGCTTCCTCTTGAACCATTTCTTCGTTCTCCATCTGTATATTCGGTCTTCATTTGTATTTATTTGTAGCCACTCCATTAATATATCTACTTCTACTCTCATTACTTCCAAACTAATCTCACTCTCTTCATTTTCCTGCCAATTTCTATACTCCCACAATCTAATGCCTTAAATTTACTCTCATGTTGTTGATCATATCTTTTAAATTGTTGGTTTCTTCCATCTTTATCATGCTAGATTAATACTTTTGTTTCCATCATGTCTCTAAGGACATAACTTTCTTACTACTCCTAATCTTTCATCTCATATTCAAATAATCTCTGCTCAATTTCTCTGCTTTCAGCATCATATTTATTAATGTTGTCTTTCGTACCTACAACCACATTATTAATTGAAAAGTCAAAACATTCACTTAACTCTATAAACGTTAGAGACATTTCATTCTTATCATGCATGGTAACTGCAATCTCTTCTTTATCAGGTTTTGAAAGCTTCGTTTCTCCTTCAGGTTCCTTGAGCAATCTTTCCAATAACTCTATTCCCATGTGAAATCTTTCTAGCATTTCATCACAACCTTCATTCTCAGCTTCATTCTTTTTCTGGAAATCCTCCTGAGTTATCCTGTTTTTTGTACCATCACATTGCAACATTCTTTCACCAATTTCATTAAACAAATTCATTTGTTTACCTCCTTGGAATACCACTATGGCATTTTCATTATGCTTCTGGTCCATAACAACTTCAACTGACTGTCTTACACCAAACAGAAATTCATCTATGAATTCTTTCTATTGCAATAAATCAGCACCTTCCTCCTCTAAAAGGCATTCTCCATCATACTTCACCTTAAGAGATTTATTCATCTTTTTGACAATTTCACCAAACTTTCCATCATCTTCTGCACATCCTACAAACACACACAAACTATGAGATTTAAGAACACAAGGCTTCATAGCCTCATCTGCTTCCCTTGTCAACATATCTTCAAATTGTTATGAACTATTACAATAGTCCATGAGATCTTCAGCTGATCTCCTATTATCCTCTTCACCCAAAATTTCACCTTGTTCTAGTCCACAAATGGAAACTTCCATTTCTGACTCTGCTTCTCTGAGGTTTTCCATCAACTACTTCACTTGTCTCTATCGTAGCCTTCTCTATAGCTTAGGCCACTTCACTGTTTTTTTCTTCAAAACCCAACCTTGTCTTTGGTTTTCCCCTAGTAGCATTGTTAACACATCGAGTTCTTCTCTTATCTCAGCCATGTCCTTTTCAAGTTCCACTTGACTCATCCATTTCCTGTGGATTGTTTTAGCACCGTTTTCCTTCATCTTGTAGCCTTCTTCTAAACCTTCCATATGACTTTCCATAGCCATCTTCTCTTCTGTGTGAGCTTCTACACCTACAACCAATCAACTTCCTTCTAAGTTGATGTTCTCACCAAGCTTCTCCTCTGCCTGGTTTCCAATTCCTCTTTTCCTTAGAACTTGCACTGAGAAATCTTGCTCTCTCTCTGGTTGCTACACTCACTTCTCTTAAGGACTCCTCTGTCCCTGCCTATTCCAAGCCTCAACTAGAATGAGGTTCTGCTACAATCTCTAAGAACTTCCAAAAGTCCTTCCTACAATCTTACTGATTTAGTCTTGTGCCAAACTTTTCCATTCATTCAACTGCTGTGAACTTTCATACCTTTGTAATTACAAATCTCCATAATCAAGAACATCCTTGCTCTAATACCAAAATGATGACAATTTCTAGTCAATACTCCATAACTCGTAGCCTAAAATACTACTCTACATCCCCAGTCTTGAGATCAAGACTCTAATCCTTCCTATTCCCATTTATTCAATAATAATTCCCTTAAAAACAGTTTTCAAATTTGACAAAGAATGATCAAATTCATAGTTTTTGCACTCTATACAATACCTGGGTGTGATCAAGGAAACACCAAAGCATACCAAGGCTCTATTCCTTAAAACCCATATGCTCCTTTCTCCTCAGGTTTGCTAAATGCATGAGAACATTGGGGTTGAGAATAGGATATGATTTCCTAGAACAGGAACAAAACTTAGGGATCATGAACAGAACTGTTGAACAGGAAACCTATACTCTGCTTCACACAGCTTTCCCCACACTTCCGCTGCCTGATCTATAATATCCTTCACACTTTACTCCTTTACAACTAAAATGCAACTTTGGCATGAATTTATGTTCCTCTTTACATATTTCTTCTACGTATATTAATTTTCTGCAGTGATGCCAAATCTCTGCTAATGACTCAGTGATTTTTCCAACGCCGTCTTGAATTGTAAATAACAAATCTTCTGAGTTCTAGAAGAATTCTTTTGACTTCTTATTCATCACTTCAAATCTGTAATCTAAACCTACCGTAACCTTCTTTCCATACCAACCAATTCCACGATTTTGAACTCTAACTTAAACAATTCATACAATCAAACATACCACACGTCAATACGTAATTTCCTCGGATTTACTTTGAGGATTTTAATTGGAATCTCAACGTAGTCATCAGGCCAATCTTTCCTCCATAGATACGCCTTGCAAGCTAAATGTATTTTGGCATAATTGTCACCCTCTTCACATGTATCGTGCACAAATTCATATCTTCGAACAGACCGACAAGATAGGCCTATGCAGTCTCCTGAAGTGCCAAGACATCATGACTTTGGAATCATAGATCCGTCTTGAAGTCACGAGTGATTTCCTTCACAAGCCTTTGAAATGGCAACTTTCGAATTAGAAACTCCGTGCTCTTCTGATACTTTCAAATTTCTTGAAGAGCAGTTGTTCCGGGACAATATCTATGAGGCTTCTTCACACGTTCGTTGGTGTCTTTATCTCCTTTTCTTGTTCAGCTTCCTCTAATGCAAATCTCTATTTAGCTATTCCTATGTTTCTTTAACACCACTTTGAACTGGAATACGTAATACTCTCTGTATTATTTCCCTTCTTCCAGATTTCGTAATTCATTCTTTACTTGACATGTACATACATCTACTAAATCCAAACTGGAATCACACGGATTCTACCCAGACGGTAAGTCTTTTGCCACTCAGAAAGACTTTCAGAAATTCAACTTATTCATCATGGTTTATCATACATAAACCATAAATTCACAATTACAGATCACTCAGTACATAAAAGGAATGACACACACAGTCACAATGAATTCAATTTCCTCATTCATTAAACAAATGTACAGATACAAATAAAAATCTGTCTTACAATCTAGTTTTGGCCTGATCTGCCTTTACATGGTTTGTATCAGTGGCCCTTTCACCTCCTCTCTGGCATGCAGGCTCACAATCCAAACCTTTTCTATCCATCCTTATACGCAAGCTTACATTTATAGAATTAAGTACATAGTTATGGATGATTCTAAATCCATGATTTCTCTATAGATCACTCAACTAAATTCCTAAAATATCTTATCCCTCTTTTGACTATTCAAGGAGCTCATAATCCCTAACATATCTATACAACCCAACTGCTCTCATATTATCAATTATAAAAAAATATTTAAAATAAACCACATACTCAGATTTTTTCTTTAAAATGTACATAATTTATAAAATAATTAAGAAAAACAGCACCCCTAAATCAACCAAATAAACAATGACATTTGAGCAGGATGTTGCTGCATCAATATCTAGAGTTGTAAATGGTCCTAGGAAATGGGCAACAAGATTGCAATGTCCAATATCTAGAGTTGTAAATGGTCCTAGGAAATGGGCTACAAGATTGCAATGTCCACGTTAGGCATATGTATCAACAAAAGATGCAGGATGAAGTAGGAATGCCGAGCAAGTGGCATTGTAGAAGTAATATTTACTCTTGTTGGGTAAACGCTCACGATAATAGAGGAATTTCATGAGAAAGACATAGTCCAGACACATAACATTGTAGACCTACAAAAGATGGATCCAATTTCGAGTGGTGAAGTATTTGTCTTTAGCTCAGTGGATAATTTGCCCATGTTACTGGTGCATCTATGCATCTGCTTGTTCGGATGCTATTCTATTAAGACACTGATTCTGGTTATGGATTATGGATTATTAATATGGCTATGGATTAATTTCACTGAGCCTAACAAATTAGGTTTCTGGAGGTGGGAATCTGTAATTTTATCCATGGACACTTAATACTAAGTAATAGCCAAATGGAAATCTAGAAATACCACATGTTTACACTATGGTGTAAGAACAAAAAAATATTGGCACAAATATTTAATGCTTGGGAAATAATGCTAACTTAACCTCAACATTAATATAGGTCTCGACTCGATCCAAAATGCATTTTGAATTTTAATATAAAGTTTTCTCAAAAATATACATTGGGAAGAATGTCGCTGGTAATAAGAGGTCGATTTCTTTGACCAATCAAACAACATCAAAATAATAAATAAATAATTTTAAACAAAATGTTTTCTCTAAACTTTGGTTAAACCGTTGATATGGAAAATAATTCAAACCAATTAATGCATGGTCAAGCAATATCAATTGCTATATAGCTGCTACTTTAGGCAGGTATAATAATAATGTTAATCAAAAGACCTCAAATGAAATACGAAAAAGGAATTAAGCCCTATCGTGGCATGCCAAAATAATTATCATATTCTTCGGGCTTGGACATGCTACTAAAACTCTGCCCACGACTTTGGGGCCTGGACACTCTAACGAAACTTTGCCCACCATGTAGGAGTCAATCTACAACCTCAGTGAGTGACTAAGCAATCACGCAAGCACCCCCTCCATATTGGCTGCAACTTGGTTGGTCATATCCACAAATCCACAGGAAGGTTTTAACGATCCTGAGATATCATCCTCTACTAACTAAACAAGCAGAGTCTGGCATTTACTCGGCAATCAAAGTATATCTATTATCACCCCAAAGCTAGTGGGAAAACTGGTTCGCAGGACTGTGAATTTCTTCAAATTACGGCGAGGAAGCAGAGTCTGGGGCATGATTAAGCACAGAAAATGCTGAAACGATACTTTCAACTGCAGCGTTATTTTTTTTCAGAAAACCACCAGCTCCCCCACACCACCTTTTACCGAATGCCGGTAATTCTCCAAAGGCAACGATCACACCCATAGGCTGACATGTGGCGTGAGCAGTTTGCCAAAACAACCTTCCCCGGCGCATAAAATTCAGTAAAAAGGACCGTGCGATATTGACTGACAGTCATCCGATTGACATCAAGGTTTGATGTACAGGCCTGCACCATGGACTTGACGTGAATTGAGATTTTTCATTGACAGATAGCTTTATCAGTAAAGGAATTAATGAAATTTACTGTGGTTGGTAAATGTAGGTAAAGGTTTTAATTTTATTGTTTTTTTTTTTTTATTCACGGGAGTAGCACAAGTAAAAAAAACGTAAAGATATGTCCTGTTTTTTGTTGAATATGAAACATAATATACGCAGCAGCATGAATGTAATATTTTTTTGTTGTTGAGTATGTAATGTAATGTAACACGCAGAAGTGTAAAAGTAAGATGAAAATTTTTACACATAGCAGCGTCAATTTGCAAGGAGAGATAGAGTATTTTTTTTTTGGAACTGAAGCATTCTTGTGTTAATCCCTCTAGAAGAGGAAGACCTTTTTTTGTAACAACGGTCTTATTAATGAATACAAGTTTCTTTGTGCATGTGTAAAACTCTATCTCCAGGAAACAATTTTTAGTTTCTCTATGTCAAGAAACAGAGCATTATTCTCTGTTGATTTGTTCTTGAATTATCAGAAATTCCCAACATGGTATCAAAGCTTGTCTAGGCTCTTTGAAGGTGTCGAAGAAGTTGAAGGAAGGATTTCTTGTTGCAGTAGCTTCTCCAGCAGAGTGAAGACTCAATCAAGAAAGAATCCAAGGTATTTCTCAAGTTTTTTTTTATGTTACTGTTGGGGACAGTCAGTTATTTTAAATACACAGTCAAGTGTTTTGAAGCATAGTTAAGAGTGCAAGAATGGCTTGAGCCAGCACTAGCATGGGTATCTTTAATACTCATCTCCCACAATTTAATGGGAAAAACTATGACTATTGGGAAATAACTATGAGAGCTTTGCTTGCTTCCCAAGACTTATGGGAATTTGTTGAGGATGGTTTTGAAGAACCAACAGATGAAGATGAGTTTAATAACTTAACTCAGGCAGAGAAAAAACTGTTGAAGAGAAATAAGAAGAAAGATTCTAAAGCCCTCTACTTTTTCTATCAAACAGTGCATGAGAGTGTGTTTCCAAGGATAGCAGCAGCCAAGAGATCCAAAGAAGCATGGAAAACTCTCAAGATAGCCTATCAAGGCATGGATAAAGTGAAGACAGCAAAACTACAGTTGCTGAGGAGAGATTTTGAAACTCTCTGCATGAAGGAGTCAGATAATATTGACTCATTCTTCACACATGTGATTGGTCTGGTCACACAAATAAGGTCTCATGGAGAGATTCTTGAAGAAAGGAGGATTTTGGAGAAACTATTGAGGATCCTACCCTCAAGGTTCAATGTGATTGTCACCACCATAGAAGAGACAAAGGATCTCACAAAATTCTTAGTTGATGAACTACATGCATCACTGATAACACATGAGGAGAGATTGAGTAGAAATGAAAAATCATCTCTAGAACATGCCTTTAACACCCAGATGTTCCTTGGAAGAGGAAGAGGTCAAGGCAGAGGAAACAAGAGAGGAAGAGGCAGAAGCCAAAACAGAGGTGGAAGAAACAGTCCAGCAAATGATCAAGGAAGAGGCAGCAATCTAAATCAGAACCAAGGCCAAGGCAGCAACCAACAAAGTGGACAACATCATGCTCAAGGACAAAGGTATGATAAATCCAATGTCCAATGTCACTATTGTAAAAAATATGGGCATTATGCAAATGAATGTAGGAAGAAGCAGCAGATATGATAAATAACTAGTCAAATTACTAGAGGAAATATCAGCCAGATAATTTTTTTAGCCTATAATATGGCTGAAGCAAAGAGTGAAGATGTATGGTTTCTAGACTCCAGTTGCAGTAACCATATGACATGAAACATAGCCCTGTTTTCTAAGTTAGATCAGAGTGTGAAGTCACAAGTCACACTAGGGACTGATAGTAAAGTTTCTGTTATGGGAAAATGAGAAGTAAATGTCTTAACAAGGAAAGGTGAAAATAAAACCATAGCAGATGTTTATTATGTTCATGGAATGAAATGTAACCATATAAGTATTGGACAAATTATTCAAAAAGGGTACAATGTTCTCTTTGTGAATGATGTATGCACCATCATGGATAAAAACACCCAGCAAACAATGTATTGCTGAAGTGAAGATGACAAGGAACAGGATGTTGTTGGCATTATGAGACAAGTGTTGTCCTTGATGGCAAATCACATAGATGACAGATCATAGTGCCGCAGGACAGTAGCAAGGAATTGATGATCAGACTACAAGAATGTTTGAAAGAGTGAATTATCCTTTATAGATCTGTACGCAGTTTCAGTGAAGCGAAGGCGCGTATACACGCAGGTTCTATGAATGAAAACAGCATATACGCAGGTTGGTCCAAACAAAGTCGCGTATACACGCAGGTTAGACATTACCAAGTCGCGTATGCGTATGCATGCACATTCATGCACGGAAAGGCACGTACATGTGGGAGAACTTATTTTTGGTCTGTGGTATTTAGTCCTTGGTACTTGAACCTATGATTTTGGACCATGGTATCTCATCAGAAGTAATGATCCCTAGTATTGGGTCCATGGTATTGATTTGTTATGGTTTTGGACCGTGGTATTGTGAAAGGCCTAAGACTATAAAAGTTGAAGAAGATCATTATGCAAGGAGATAGAGAAATTCTTGAATATCTGATGAAGTGTGAGATCCAGTATGTAGACAATGGGTTCATGGTGCATTGCTTGATCTGAGCTAAGGAGGAATCCCACCAGCTGATGGAGAACAAGATCTAAGGATAGATCGAGATAAAATGGTTTGGAATGAATCATTTTTATATGGTTTGATTATGGATAGACTAGATCTGAATTATTGATGCATGTTTTACTGTACGCATGTTATGATCTGGGTATGGCTAATCTCTGAAACAACCGCAAAGTCATGATTGAATATGTATAGATTTGTACGCGGGTTGGCTTTGGTGAAAGCACGTATATACACGGGTTTGATTCATCGTAGTAGCATATACATAATGAAGTATGATGTTTGAAGTTGCAGTTTGGTTTGAATATTATTGCAGAGTTTTGTAGTCTGCTTTGTGTTCTGGTGACTGTGTTGTTGACAGGGTTTCAGTGATTTAGAAATTGATGATGCTAGTATTTATTGTTTTGTGCTTCAATGATATTGATGGGTCCAATATGATAATTGGATGAAACGTGGCCTTCAGATTATAGTCTTGTGCTTCAGGAGTATCTAGTCTGAAAATGTATGAAATGTGGTACTTGGAGGAAGAAAGAGAAGGTTGTTGCCTTCTATAGGTCGGCACCTACGTACTAGTACATCAGCTAGTACAAGAGCTAAGGGGGTGGTAGCTCCCTTCCAGTAGCAGCTGAAGAACGA